>JAHRHJ020003175.1:0-246738 GCA_019776745.2 Taxus chinensis | reverse complement strand
GTTTTACTTCATTTTAAGACCTCTAATTACATCTCTCAGCTTGTGTATGTTTTCCCTTGTATGCATTTCATGAATTTGTGTTTATTTACATGGCAAAAAATGTTTCACCACTCCTTTTGGTGCATCACCGTCTTTAGTTTAGTTTCATTTTTGCATTTTTATCCCTGTCTCCTTGAAATTTAGAGTAAGGATTAGGATCTGAACCTCTGTAGTTGTGTAAAATATAGATCTAAATCAGAGGATTTTGAGGAACCAGCCTCTAATCTAGAGATTCCTCTCTCATTTTCACAAGTCCCACACTTGGAGAGAGGTTTCCATGTTGTGCAATCATATTGGATGCCTAAAACATCAATTTAGAACCTTGATTTGCATCCAGGGGTGCTGCTAATTTGCAACAATAGTTTTGGCATGCCTGGTGGGACCTTAGAGGTCCTCATTTTTATTACAAAAAAGTTGATGTGCATCCGCTACAATTTTCTTGCTTCAAAAGAGCTATAAATTGCACATCTGGCGACTCCAAGGAGAAGAATCAATTGGTTTCAACAGTGCAGGCCTGAAAACTCATGAGAAGAATCACTACAAGGTCAAGAGTTGGAGAAGAAGAAGTGTTGTTTGAATACCTGCAGTTATCTCCAATAGTAAGGCAAAGTGGGAGAAGGATTCAAAGGTCTCCATCTCCACCAAATAGAAATCTCTCAACTCCTCCACCTGGTAGGCCTTTCATTCAGTCAACAAGGGTTTTAAGACCAATTAGAATGGCACAAAACAACCCCTATGTCAACTTCACAGGCAGCAGCCCACTTGCCCTCAATGCACAACATCTAATTCCAATTGCAGCCTTGAAGAACATTCCCTACTTCACTGGAGAAAACAGACTACTCCAGGTGATCATGTTAAAGACATTGCCAATCTTTGTGTAATTCATGAAATCATTGAGATGCAAGTAGCTGTCAAATTGCTGGCATCTTCATTCATGGGGAAAGCATCGCAATGGTTTAGAAGCCTTGAGCTGGTTTTATCACAAATTGGAATCAGCTATGTATAGCACTTCATGAGCAATTTGGAGAGAAGGGAGACAACTTGTCTCTTTTGGAGCAACTGACAACCATCAAGAGAGCTCCTAATGAGCAGCTGACTGATTTCAACTTCAGATTTCAAAAGACTTGGGAGAGAATTCTAGTGGCAGTCAGACCAATAGCAAAAGGTGCTTTTCTCTACTATCTCAAAGCTCTAAATTCTGATATTTCTATGTTGATTCAGTCCATGGGAGGCATAACTATCCCTATGGCTTATAGCATTGCCATTAGGGCTGAAAATTGTTTGATCCAAGCTGAAAAATTAGCCCCTAGACCTCCCATGCCATTGTTTCCAAGTTTAGAGAGTCCAAATACCAATCAAGCACCTAATTTGGCTCCTTCTCCCACTCCTAGAAATCAGAGTTCAAATGAAGCTTCTACTTCATCTCCAAGTGCCCCAAATGAGCTTCAAGAAGTCATGAAGCAATTGTAAAACCTAGGTAATGAGCTAGTCACTCTCAAGAGGCAGCAAACCCAAGGTTTTAGACCTTCTTACCAGCCCCAAGCTCAACCCAACAGGTAGCCATACCAACCACAAAGACCTCCTAATCCAGCTGCAAATATGAATCAAACAAGGCCTCCTTCCAATAGACCATTTCAGCCTTACAATCCAAATTCCATATCTGCCTCTAAGGCATTGGTGCCAACACAAAACAACATTGCTCAGGAGTATGACTGGTGTTTTCCATGCAATGAACCTCATAACCAATCCATGTGCTTCAATGGTACTTTGAATCAAGCATTAATGGTGACAACTACTGGTGTGGAGGGTGAGGGTAGTCAAGGAAACAACCAACAACAAGAAACATTCTAACAACAATCAGCCCCAAATGACACCACATTGGTAAACTGGCAAGCAGAAGATTTCTGTGGCATGAATTAAGCAATTTCTCAAGGTGTTGTAGCCAACACAAGGTCAAAAAGAAGGAATTTGGGTGAAGAACAACCATTAGCTCCAATCAATCCACAACCTTCCATGGCTCCACAAATGGTTGACAAGCAAAATCCAATTTCAAATGCACAAGGGCAGCCAAGAACAGCTCCTAGACCAACTCAAATACCAGTTATTGCTGCCCATTGTGCAAGGAGTGAATGTACAAGAAAATGGACAGCAAAGAGATCCTTCATCACCATTCAGTATCATTGATCAAATGAAGAAGACAAATGTTATATCAATGTGGGAATCCCTATCTATCCCAGGCCAAAGAGACTTGTTACAAGCTGCCATGAAGGACTGGCCAAATTCGAATCAGCAAGTTCAGATGCAAGAGAAAGTGCTCACAAATGCTGCCCAGCCTGAGGGAAATCATGGAGGACACCAATGTAAAATGTTGAAGTCCCCTCCTTTCTATGTTTCATTAATCATTGGAAATCAGTTAGTGCATAATTGCATGATAGATTCCGGGGCAAGTAGCTCACTGATGCCTAAACAAATAGCTGATCAACTAGGGCTCCAGTATGAAACCATATCCAAAGGGGTAGTGCAGCTGGATGGGACAGCAGTAACAACAGTTGGGGTGATTAGATACTTGAGTCTTACCCTGCATGCATGTCCAAATGTTGTTGTTTTAAAATATGTATCAGTCATAGACCTTCCACCACTCTTTGCCCTATGCTTGTCAAGGGACTTCACAACCAAGATTGGGGGATATTTGTCTGCTGATTGGTCACACATGTTGTTCAAAACGAGGTATGGAAGTAAGGCTACAATCAGGTCTGAACCTATTGCAAACTTCCACATTGAGCCTTACACTCCAAGTCAGATCAACGTCAATTGTTCAACATTTGATCAAGAAGACCACCCACGCACCGATGAAGCTGACACCAAGGTTGGGAGCATCCCAGATCTAACTCTTGATGAATGGGCAAACAAGGTACATGCTTTTGATCCTTATCAAGAAGTAGAAGAATCTGAGCTAGGGGTTTATTGTATACATGAAGAAAATCAGCCTATTCCTAACATCACCAAGCCAAACCACAAGGATGATAATGAGGTATGGCAGCTGTTTTTTGATGGATCAAGAAGTAGACAAGGTGCAGGAGGTGGAGCCATGCTTGTTTCACCTCAAGGAGTAAGGTACTATTCAACTTTTAGATTTCAGTTTGCAAGCTCCAATAACACTACTGAATATGAAGCCTTAGTGCAAGGGATGCATTGGGCAATAAAGAAGAAAATAAAGAACTTGCAAGTCTTTGGTGACAGTGAATTGATTGTAAATTAGGTCAAGGTACAACATGCTGCCAAGAATGATCTACTCAGGTGCTACAAGAACAGGGTGTGGGACCTCATGGAAGATTTTGAGGGTTTTGGCATCAAATCCATTCATAGGAAAGAGAATCAAGATGCTGACAGGCTTGCAGTATTAGGGGTAGCTTTTGACATTGTGGAAAGCTTTCAACAAGACAAGGTACAACCAAACATCCACATGATTGTGAGGCCTTCAGTGCCAGATAACAATGTCAGTTGGAAAGTGTTTGAGAATGACCAATAAACCATCCATTTCTTGCAAGAAGAAGCTGAGTTCTCAGCTAAGAATCAAGAAAAATTGGAACAACAGTATGGTGACCAAGTGGTACAGCTGAGAACTAACAAGCTGCCCAAGGGACTTATCACTTTGGAGTCCATTTTTAATCCCACTGATCATTTTAGGAAAGAGAAAACAAACATTCAGGTCAAGAGAGAAGATTCAGTATCCATCTTGGTGGAAGAGAGCAAACCATTGCAAATTGGAAAGATGACAACTGATCAAGAAAGGTATGAGTTTGTACAGCTGTGTCAAGAGTTCCCTGACGTGTTTGCATGGAGCTATGAAGATTTGAAAGGTTTCAATCCCAACTTAGCTCAGCATACCATTGAATTGGATCCAAATACTAAGCCTGTCAGGCAGAAACAAAGACCAGTCAATCCACACATGGAGCCTCTCATGAGGAAAGAATTGGACAAGCTGATTGAGTCAAGAATCATATTCCCAATCAAGCATTCTAGTTGGGTTACCAACTTGGTTCCAGTCAGAAAGAAGAGTGGAGAGATCAGATTGTGTGTTGATTTCAGAGACTTAAATAGAGCATCTCTCAAGGACCATTACCCACTCCCTTCCATGGAGCAAATCTTGCATGTTGTGGCTGGCTCCGAGAGGTTTTCACTACTTGATGGCTACTTTGGCTACAATCAGATTATGGTGAAGGAAGAAGACCAGTTCAAGACAGCCTTCACAACCAAATGGGGAACTTATGCATACAGGAAAATGCCATTTGGGCTATCCAATGCTGGTGCTACTTTCCAAAGAGCAATGGACATGGCGTTCAAAGGTTTGATTAACAACATGGTGCTGATTTACCTTGATGATATCACTATTTTTTCCAAAAATGCAGCATACCACCTCTCTCATTTGAGACAAGTTTTCACAAGGTGTAGGAAATTTGGAGTGTCTTTGAATCCTAAGAAGTGTATCTTTCTTACACATGAAGGAAAGCTCCTTGGCCATATTGTCTCCAAAGAAGGATTAGCAATTGATCTAGAGAGAGTCAAAGCCATAAGAGCACTACCATTGCCAAGCCACAAGAAAGCCCTTCAGATTTTCTTGGGGAGGATAAACTTTGTTCGGAGGTTTGTCCCAGATTTTGCAGCCCTTGTCAAGCCCATCACCAAAATGTTAAAGAAGAGCATGGCTTTCAAGTGGACAACAGAAGGCAAGGAGAGTTTTGAAGCAATCAAAGAAGCTATCTCTCAAGCACCAACTCTCATCAACCTGGACTTCTCCAAGGATTTCATCCTCTATGCATTTGGAGGTAATGACACTATTTCTGCCATTTTGGTACAGCAGAACAAGGATAATGATGAGCAGCCAATTACCTTCTTCAGCCAGAGCCTAGATGACTATGAGGTGAAGTACTCTTTTATTGAGAAGCATGTGCTTGCAGTAATCAGAAGCTTGAAGAAATTCAAGCATTTAGTCTCAAACAACAAGGTCTAGTTGCTGGTCTCACATGCTGGGGTTAAGGACTTCCTCCTCAATAAAGATTTGAACAAGAAAAGGGCAGGTTGGATCACCCGTGTCATGGAGTATGACATTGAGATCAAGATCACCAAGCTGGTAAGAGGGAAAGGATTGTGTGAGCAGCTGGTTTTGGGGAAGCAAAAAAAATTATGCAATGAAGAAGAGGCTGTTTTGACAGTCCAGGGCAGCCATGAGCCAAGTGGCAATCAAGAAGAAGACAATGCTGCCCCCACTCCCTGCTGGACCCAAGGTATAATACACTTCCTAAGCATAGGCCTATGCCCTCTGGAGATGAACAAGACCCAAAGAAGACACTTCAGATTGCAGGCTGTCCCATATGCCATTGTTGATGGAGTTTTGTTCAAGAAAGATGTGAATGGAGTGTTGCTGAGATGCATTAGCACATATCAGATTCATAGGGTGTTGGAAGAGTTCCATGGTGGACCAGCTGGTGGTCATTTACCAAGAGTGACAGCTCTAAAAATCATGAAGGCTGGTTATTATTGGCCTAAAATTTTCAGTGATTGCTATGCGTGGATTAAGAGGTGTAAGAATTGTGCATTCTTCATAGGAAAAGAGAGGCTTGCTGCCCTTACATTGCATCCAATCTCAGTTGACCAGCCATTCATACAATGGGGTTTGGACTTCATTGGAGTCATTAATCCCAATTCAAGTCAAGGGCACAAATGGATTTTGACAGCCATGGACTACTTCACCAAGTGGACTGAAGTAGTAGCACTTAAAGAAGCAAATGAGTCCAACATCTTAGACTTTTATGAGGGGATAACAACCAGATTTGGTATACCTGCTACAATAATCTCAGATAATGCATTGGCATTCATTGGATCCAAGGTGACTGAGTGGGCTGTCAAGAATGGGAATTACCTAAGCACTTCATCAAACTATTACCCTCAAGGTAGTGGCCAGGCCGAGTCTACAAACAAGAACTTGTTGAGGATCATTAGGAGGACTCTTGATGAGAATCAGAGGTCTTGGCATACCAAACTAAAATCAGCCTTATGGGTTGATAGGATAACTCCCAAGAGATCCATAGGTAACTCTCCATTCAAGCTTGTTTATGGAAGAGAGGCAATCTTGCCCATGTCACTTGAGTTGCCAACATTGGAACTCATAAAGCAGTTAGAGTTGCTAGAGTTTGGGCCCATGGAAGTGATATATGCAGAGTTGATGGAGCTGCAGGAGGTTAGAAATCAGGCATCCCAAGCAATGGAAAAGGATCAAGCTTTGATCAAAAAGACCTTTGATAGGAAGGCCAAGGATAGATCTTTTCTGGTTGGAGATCTAGTGTTGAAATGGGATGTGGATAGAGCAAAACCGGGAAGGCATTCAAAATTTGATGCCATTTGGAGTGGCCCATACATGGTCACGAAGTGCAAGAACAAAAATGCTTTCTAATTGGCCTCATTGGATGGTGAAGAACTTCATATTCCAGTCAATGGAATCTATCTCAAACGTTGCTTCTAGAGGGAAATTTACCACCTTGTAAATATTAGATTAGATTTTCATTCCTCCAAGTGCTTTGCACATTGTTTTGTTGTAGGTTAGTTTTGTTTCCCCTAAGTGTTTTGGCACAACTTGCTGTCCATGGAGATGTTTTGCAGTCCTTGCTTCCATCAGGTGATATTCGATCTTCCTCCTTGCAACATTCTAAGTCAGGTTGGGGTTCCAAACAGAAAATTTGATGACTCCATGCCCAATGGACTGCTTCAAGCAACTGGTATTTTCATCTAGTAGGCAGATGACCCCTCTGAGTCGCCAAAATTGTTATCTAAAATGGTGCCCCAGCTCATTTTTGTGGCTAACTCCTTGTGTTCTTGCCTCTCTTGTGCCTTAGTCTACATTTTTTGATTTTCAGGCACTCAAGGCTTTCTGGAAATGACAACATCAGATAGAGCTCTCTCTCAACTTTCCAGAAAGGTAAAGTTTGCCTCGTAGCTCCTTATATTTTTCAAGTTATGGCTTGGCAGAGTTTTTGTGGAAAATTTTCCCATTTGAGGCCCGCGGCCAATAGGAAGTTGCCACGTGGCAGAGGAGTTCGGGGGTCGGAGGCAAATTTGAAATTTTTCTAAAAGAGTATAAAAAGGTCGATTTTCAAAGGAAAACCCGCGGAAAAGAGAAGGAGAGAGAATTCCAGAGTGAATCAGAGCTTACCACATGGCATTTGATCAGCGGAGCATGGGGAATTTTTGAAATTTTTTCGAAAGACAAAAAAGAGGTAAAATTTGAAATTTTTTCTTGCCGATCCGTTTTTGGGCCGTTTTTGCCCTAAATATTGAAATGATCATATCTTTTGATCTAGAGCTCAGATTTTCACGTTCTTTATATCATTGGAAAGATGTTAAAATTCTCTACATGATTCCATGGTCAATTTCTAATTTTGGTTCAGTTTGGAGAGAGAAAATTCAAAAACAGTTCTGGTACGTTTCCATGGCCAGAAATGACATTTCAACAACCAAATTTAATACAGAATGGGTCGCGTTCTTCTCCAATATGGTAAAAAATGACAGGGTATGGGTTTGTAAGGTCCTCCATGCTATTTTAATGTATTTTCCATAAATGAGGAATGGGCTCCCATGTTTTTACGTTTTCTCTCTCCTGGGCTCGACCCATGCATTGTAAAAGCCAGATTTAGATCATTTCTTGATGGTTGAACACTTTTTGTCATAGAAAACTTCTTCTTTCACCTCCAACAAGTGATAGTTGTAAGAATCAGACCTTTTTTAAGTATTGTAGCAGGTTTATACCTCTTTGAGGGTGGAATGCAAGAGATTTTTACATGGAATTGACAGTGTAAACTCTGTGAATGCTTTCAGTCCTCTGTTTGTATTGTTTTACTTCATTTTAAGACCTCTAATTACATCTCTCAGCTTGTGTATGTTTTCCCTTGTTGCATTTCATGAATTTGTGTCTATTTACATGGCAAAAAATGTTTCACCACTCCTTTTTGTGCATCACCATCTTTAGTTTAGTTTCATTTTTGCATTTTTATCCCTATCTCCTTGCAATTCAGAGTAGGATTAGGATCTGAACCTCTGTAGTTGTGTAAAATATAGATCTAAATCAGAGGAGTTTGAGGAACCAGCCTCTAATATGGAGATTCCTCTCTCATTTTCACAAGTCCCACACTTGGAGAGAGGTTTCCATGTTGTGCAATCACACTAGATGCCTAAAACATCAATTTAGAACCTTGATTTGCATCCAGGGGTGCTGCTAATTTGTAACTCTTGATTTTCCTCTTGACTTGCCTCTTGAGACACGCCAACGGTTTGCACCATCAATGCCTGATTTGATGGATCTTGGAATTATATCGCTTGATCATAAGGCTGGCCATACAGAGGATAACACTCATATTCCTATTCCACGTTGTTCTGAACTGGAGCTAAAATCCTTAAAGTTGATGGTGCATTCAGGTTATATTGTTGGAAAGGCTTGGTAGCAAGAGGTTGCCCTTGATTTTGATTGGTAGCTTGAGTAGGAGCCCTATTTGGCTTATATAGGGGTTTGCTTTCCTGATATTGAGGTGGATATGGTCTGAAGTTCTGAGCCTGTTGCCTTTTGAGTGCCACTATTTCATTCCCAAAAGTTTGCTTCCCCTTGATTATCTCTTGCAACACTTTCTTAAGCTCTTGGTTTTCAAATGGGTTACTAGAAGAAGTGGATGGTTCTTTATTGCTTTAATTATGAGGAGTTGGAACATGAGCTATTTTAGGTGCTTAACTGGTATAGGGGTTTCCTATTTCTTGATAAAGAGGCATAGGGGGCCTATGTGCTAATTTACCTACCAATATTAGGTAATTCTCAGCCCTATTAAGAATTGCGTAGGCTCTCGATAGAGTGGCTCCTCCCATCGACTAGATCATCAATGATATGTCAGATTCTAGAACCTTCAAGAAATATAAGAATGCACCATCTACTACTAGCCTCACGAAAAGTGGAATCCGGTCCCATGCCCGTTGAAATTAGAAATTGAAATCGGCCATTTGCTCATTAGGAGCACTCTTGATTATTGTCAATTATTCCAATAAAGACAAATTATTCATCCTTTCTCCGAAATGATCACAAGGGACTGTAAATAATTGATTCCAGTTTGTAATCGACCCTGCTGTGAGACCCATAAACCACTGCAATGCCTTACCTTTGAGAGAAGAGACAAACAACTTGACTGTAACATCCATTTCATTGATCTCATGGGTTGCATAGACATTTGCAATGTCTTTAATATGATAAGTGGGAGTTGTGTGGTTTTCCCCAGTGAAGTAAGGAATATTTTTTAATACTGCAATTGGGATAGGTTTTTGAGCATTGAGCACGAGTGGACTACTGCATGTGAAATTTACAAAGGGGTTTGGTGGCACTTGATGAACCATTATGATCGGCTTGAGAACTCTAGTTGATTGCAGAAAAGGTCTACCAGGTGGGGGTGTAGATAAAGTTTTGTTAGGTGGAGATGGTCACCTTTGTGGTCTTCTTCCTCTCCTTCCTCTTCTTAGAGATAGTTGTAAGTATACAAATATTCATTCCTTTCTTGTTTTAGATCTAGTTCAAATTCTTCTCATGTACTTGAGCAACCTATCTTGTTATGCCACTGAGTTCTATCCCTGGGAGTCATCATAAGTGTTGGGAATGAGCCTCCAAAGGCTAAAACTTTGCCAAGTCACACATCTAAACTTGACAAAACTTAAAATGGAAACTTTGAAGGTGTAGATATTGGTTTTTAGAAGTTAAAACCTATCTTACAGCTAACAATTTCTGAAATGCTGAGAAATCTGAAATTGAAAACTTTCAAAACCTAAAAGTTCTGAAAACTCTAAAATCTCAAAAGTTTCAAATTTCTGAAACTTGAAATTTTGAAGTGCAAAAAACCCCAAAATTCCAAAATTTAGAAAAGTCTAAAATTTTGAAATGCAAAAATCATGTAATTTTGAAATTCAAAATTTTAGAAATCTAAAAATACCCTTTTTATCTTTAACCTCTTATCTATCCTTTGCTAAAATTTGGGCTTTTTTGGCTCACGAAAAACCTTTGAAATTTTATTTTAGAACTCTAACATGCAGTAAAAACTCTGAAATCTAGAATTTACTTCCTTCGAAGTCTGAATTTGTTGCAAGTGCCTCCAAATCTTGGGAAAATGACTTCCAATCCCACAGGGCATGCCAAAACTATTACAAAATAATCACAATACCCCTGAATGCTTACAAGTGAATGATTGAGAAATCAGTGTGATTTGTCAACATGGAGCTATCCTAAAGTGTGAGACTTTACGAAATGGGATAGCTCTTCGGAGAAGGCTGACTTCCTTTCCTAACCTACATCTAACTACTCTAAAGTGCAGAGAGTTTCTAATCTAACCCTACTCTAATGCTTTCCAGGGGAAAAATATAGAAGTATTGCATGAAAATGAAATCTAGTGTAAGGGAAAGTGATGTACCAAGGAGTGCTTGACAACCTGCATAATTAAAAAAAACACTACGCAAACCTTGCAATGACAATATAACAATGCACAATAACCTTGCATGCAATGAGAAGACTAATAAAGATGTAATAAAACAAAAAAGAGGGTTGTAATATTCACATATATGATTTTATTACTCCACTAAGTTAATACAATTCATTACATTGGGGCCAAAGGCAAAAAATTGCATTACAATCTTTAATAGGGAGGTTTTGAAACTCCATAGATCTCTTACAAACAAGAAAGGAGGGAGGGGAAAATGTAAATTGTCCAATCCTTTGAAATGAGCCCCTTTTTACAATTTATAGAAGGAAATTTGAGAAAGGAGGGAGAAATTTGAATTCTAGATTGAATGGAAGCCCATATCTACTTGTATCATCCTTTGGCATTGCCCATGCTCTTGTAGTTGGCCTCTGTGCTGAGAAAATAGGTGCCGATACTCGATTAATAACTCCTCACCTACCACCTAATGTTCACTATTCATGAATTTCAGAGGTTCAGAAACTCCAAAATTCCATTTTTGATGTTTCCAGACTAGAGATCATCTCTCCACGATTCCAATGACTGGTTTTTGCTAAAAACAAAGAATTGATGCTCGAACTATGCCATTTTAAGATTTTTGGGCTCTGTAATTTTAGGGTTTAAAACCTCCAAAAAATTCCATTTTCATGTCTCCATTACAAATATCTCATTTTCACAATTCCAATTCCTGTAACTTTTCGAAGAATTGAGTTGCTTAGCCCAAGATATGGCTCTCTGAGTGAAAGGGGATTTTTGTGTGCATTGGGGCTCTGTAATGTTTGTGGGTGATTTAGCTTGTTGAGCTACTTGATGAGCTATATATCGAGCTCCTATATTGTGCTCATGGTGGCTTACATCATCACTTCATTTTTCTGATCTTTGTTGTATCATTTTACACCCCCCATAGTTGACTTGTCTCCATTTTGGGTTTCCCCGATCTTTGCTGCATGTTAGCGGGCTTGTGCTATCATCATGACTAGGTGAGATTTACTCAACATCGAGCCATTCAACTTGCTCCACTTGAAGATCTCCGCACCACATTGAACATAGCTCCCACTTCGCATTGGTGAGCCTATCGAAAGTGACCCTTTGCCACATTCTCCAACGGATTTGACATTTGGCTTGCCCCTCATGCTACCTATGCATCATCCTACAAACCACCTTGGTATTCTCCCTACCAACCAACTTGACCTATTTTACTTCAAGCAATCTCACATCGGGATTTTGGGGTTTTCTTCATCAGGCCCATGCCACTATTCATCGATGAAACGAGCCCAAAAACTCTGAAGTAATTTTTTTTGAAACTCTAAAGTTTTTTTCCTCCTTGACCTGCCATGACATGTTGACCTAAGAAATTTCAGGTTTTCAAAGTTTTTTGGTTTTGGAGATTTCAACACTATTCATCCACTTAGTTAATTAGATTCTTTGAATTTCTGAATGTCCAAAGTCAGAAAGTACTTAAGACGTTATGCCTCATTTTTTATCCATCTTCATCACGAAGTGGCTTTCATAGCCACCTGTAAATTATCCTATGGCTCAACCAAGTTGAGCCCGAGCCCCATCGCCTTGCTTATTCACTCGACGTGCCATTTAGTTGACACCACTAAGCTTATATGCCAATGATCCTAGCTCCGAGCCATCCAATTGCGCATGTTGGTTTTGCAAGCCCCGCTTGCTATCTTCCTATGGCCCATTCAAGCTTAATCCTAAAACTCCATGGCTAGGTTCCCTTATTTTTTTTGGCACTGAGCTATGCGGCCCCTTCTACCATATACTCGTAGCCGAGTTTGCCCCTTGCACTTCCCCATATTTCCTTATGAGCTCACTTCGCACTCGAGCCCCCTTTCATTCCATTGTCGAACGAACCTTCAATCTTCTCATCGAGCGATCCTCCTCTGCATGTCATGTTCTTGCTTAAGGATGAGCTTGTCTTCATTTAGAGCTGATCTTGCTACCTTCTTCCTTGAACTCACTTCATCCGTTAAGTACCATGTGTGCCTTTGATGCCTCGATTTTTTCTCGAGCCCTTCTAATGTAGCTTGGCCTTCACTGACCTTCCCTGCCATTAGCTTCAATGCAATGAATTCCCTCTGTAAGGCTCGAATTGAGTTGATCCAATGCCTAATTGACTTTTCCCTTGATTCCATTCCCCTTTACAAACCTTGCACAAGCCGATGAGCCATCGATCTCATCCCTGGTCGAGTTGGCTTTTGCCGAACTGAGCTCCTGAATGGTGCGGGATACCTCCCAACAACCGAGCCCCCTCATTTTAATCACTGAGCTATGCTAGCCCTTACAAAAAATCACCTCCCCTTTTTTGAATTAGCTCCCCGAGCTACTCGGTGAGCTCCCTTGCCCTTTTTCCATGTCCACTAATTGCGAGTTGAACTCACCCATCAGCTGAGCCGCATCGCTCCTGATTGCATCAAGCAAAAATAAATAACTTGCCCTAGCTTGGGACTCCTCAGCTCACCCTACCAAAACAACGAGCTCCCTGAGCCTATCTCTACTCATAACCCTTGTGAAATTTTTTCTCCTGACTGGAAAATATTGGGATTTTTCAAAATTTCTCAAGCTAGGAGGTTGAGGGAGGGTATTTAAATGAACTGAACACATTTTTTTGTTTCTTTCCATTTTCACCCATCATGTGCTAGAGGTGGGCCGATCGGGGTTTGGTACTCTTCCTTAAGAAAATTTGAGTTTGTCAAGACCACGAAGAGGAAAAATTTCCTCTTATGATTTTAACACACCTAAATTCAAGTTAGAATTGGAGCTTTCATGTTGGGCAAAGTCAATGAAGAAATTATTTTGGACTAGAAGGGATAATGGCTTATTTCTCCAATCCCTTTATAATCCTACAATTGTATGAAAAAAATACCAATCCTAAACAACATTCATTGACATGTGATATGTGATGTTGTGCGAAAGGAGTCACTAATGATAATACCAATAAAAGTGAACTAATAGACACACTGCAAGGAATATGATTAAAATGCATTTACTCAAGACAATTGAGTTCAAAGAATCAGCAGGATGTTTGTAATCTATTAACTCAAGAGTTTAAATGAAAAAATTATGTTTGGGAAACAATTTATTATATGAAATAAATTAAATAGAGGTCAAGAGAAACAATCACAAAATATGATCTCCAATTCTTAGATGTCATGAATAAAGCAAATTTAAATTTTGATGAATCAAATAAAGTTGCCTGTTTTATAGAAGGGTTGTGTAGAAAAATCTAATTTATGATTGCGCAAACAAAATTTTCAATAAAAACAAAAGCTATTGAAGCAATTATTAGAGTGGAAAAAATTTAGGACTATGTGGAGAGTAGTAATCTTGGGTTCAAAACGAAAATAAAGCTTGATGTAGTATTGTGAAGGTTAGAAGAATTACAGGAAGGAAAGAATCCTAGGCTCAACGTATGGTGCATAAAATATGGAGAAGAAGGAAATTATTAGAATGACTGCCACAATATGAAAATTGGAGGCCAAAATGATTTTTGTGAAGTGTATAAAATTTTTGGACACATAGTTAACAATTTCTCTTTACTACAACATTATGTAAGACACCCTTAGAATGCGGTATGTTATTTTTATAATGCCATGACTCATGAGACAAAATATTGTCGAGTGTTGATGGATGTAAAAGAGGAAATTACTATAAATGTTTTTGTGATACAAGCTTAAATGACAGCAAAGGGCCCAAATGTTATAGTAAAGAGGGAAATGGTTGCATCACCAAATATAGCCACACCATGGGCTCTTACCCCATTGCAAATAAATCCATAATGGATCACGCAATCCCCTCTAGCTAGTCCAAGTTAGGCACCATCATTTCTATAAAACAATATGGGATAGACACCTCCTTCACTGCAACAATCACATTGATGGAACATGCCTTCACCACAAGCACAATACAAAGGATATCAAGGTCAAAATCAAAATTAGAATGCACCATTGAGACCATACAGAGAACAACAAAGAGGTTATCAGGGTGGGTACCAGTAAAGGAGGACAAGACCCTAGACCCCAAAGATATGTAGTGATATGTTACCTTTAAGGGGAATCGAATCCCATTACATGAAATTTTCCTTCAAATCCTAAAAAGGAAATTTACTAAACTTATTGAAAGGTGCAAGTGCAACACAATTTGGAAGATCATCCCATATTGGAGAAAAATAATTGTGTAATGTCAAAATGATTAATGCGGTACCAAGAGAACTTGACAATATTCAAGTTATTACACACACAAAGGAAAGAACGAGACTTGGAGCGTGAGGAGATTCCTATGTATACCTAAATACATCGAGCATACAAAGATACCTATCCTGACTCGAGAAAGGAAAAATTGTTATTGTAAGAAGCTAAAAACTCTTTTAAATCAATTCAAAGCATGGAGGGTGATATGCATAATACTGGTGCAAAAAAAGTCCAAATTTATGGACAAATTATTAGAATACTAAAACAAGAACGAGTAGTTGCAACTTTATAATTTTTTTTAAACATAGTGAATGTATTCTGCAATGAAGATATCTCGTAGAACATATCCAATCTTACCAAAAATCTGCTAGAAAGCATATTAGACAAAGAGGTACAAGCGAAGAAACCGGTTTGGTATGTTAAGAATAGAAAACTATAAGATGTGGACACTCGGCTAAATGTAACTTGGGGGGAGTACAAAATAAGATACAAAATGTTTGATTTTGGGAGAACCATAAATATGATGCCAAGATCAATTGGGAAGTAATGGGAGCTCTACATATAGTCTTGTAACACTTAACCTTGCAAATTATGGAAGAGTAGACCCAATTTTCTGATTATAAGACATTGAAATACAAGTAGAAGATATATGTTTGAAAGGATATTTTGAAGTCATAAACATGAAAAGAAACAAAAAACACTATCTAGTATTGATTGGAAAAATGTGGGCATATGATGATAATATGATAATCAACACATTTAAAATGAAAGCACATTTAGACGATTTTATTATTGTAATTCCTATGAACAAAACTAAATAAAAACTATATACCATCCCAAAAAAACCATTGTCCCCATATGTGCATGATGTTGAAAGTTAGTTTAAGGTAGGAAACATGGAAAATGCTTCTATTTAGTGATGCAAGTTAGAACGAAGAAAGGAAAAGTTTCCAGAATGGCCGAATATGATTCAAACCACACCAAGATTCCATTAATAGGAGAAAACCGAGTTATAATATTCAGTTCCCTAATATATCATAGATATCCTAACTATATAATTTTGTGCAACACGACTAAGACTACAAATATCCAAATCAAGATAGTCATATTCCATATTTCATGGGAAATGGAATCCTTAGTTGGTGGTGATTCATATGCAAATTTGAATCATTGGATGAGAAGAGAACATGAGATAAGACCAATAAGGATGGTGCCAGTGGAAGAAAAATGTATTCATTAATAATTTAGAACTTTGAACCTACATACATTCTTAATATAATTACAAAAATACGTCCCTCAAAAGAATCTAAGGGTAACTACATTGGATTATGTATTAAAAGAGATAGTTGCATCATGGTGGTGTTGGTGTGTGCATTTTCCACATCACATAGTGAGTCATCTCACTTAGGTGAGGTCATAGGTCTTAGGTGTCATAAGGTTTACAATAGATTCTGATTCCATCAGATGCATCATTGTGTGTTAGTGTGTCATATGGGAGTTAGTTTCCATTCAGGGAATGTAACTCCCTTTCTCCACTTGCATAACATCCCTATTTTTACCCCTTTCTTTTCAGATCTATGAGGTGGATGAAATTTTGATTGAGATGAGACCCTTTTCCTTTCTTAACATACACATTCATTATTGATGTTTTCTCCCCCATGAAACCTCATCACACTTTCAGAATGCAACTCAGTTGATGTTCACATTATCCTACACGATTCTCGTGTTGTTACATTTTCACTTTCTTCATCATGGTATCAGAGCGTGTTCCTTGGATCCATGCTACTCTCTGATTTTTATTGCCCTACTACTCTCGGTTTCACATTTTACAGGTTTCATGTATAAGTGTTGTAATGGTTATTCCATTTGTGCTTCCAATGCATTGATTTGGTGTTATTACATGTTTTAAATCTTGTTTGAGGTGCTTGGTTTGTTTTTATGGTGTTTTCTGATTTCTAGGATTTGATGTAGTTATGGAAGTGTTTACAGGTTGTAGGTTGCATGTCAAATAATGTTTTAAGTATTGGGTTTTTCATTTTTAAAGGTTTGTGAGAGCTCATTTTTGGGCCCAACTCGGCCCCAACTCATCGAGTTGGGAAGTGAATTAATAAAATCTTTATTATTAAACCCTAGATATCGTAGAGTCACTACTAAGATAAAAATAGAACAAATTATAAGTGCTAAGTACATTAAGGATACAACCATGCAAGAAAATGAGAGAGATAGGGCACTTATATAATTTTCACTAATCTTGAAGAAGGTCTTAACTGAAGAAACTGATGGAGTGGTTGGGTATGGTGTCAGAAATGCTTGATATAAATTCTAGAACTCACACACTGAGCTGAACACAAGTGCCTAGGCTAGGGTGAGGGCGTCTGAGACCTTCTGTAGGTTCTTGTGACTGCACAATGAGTCATAATCTAAATTTTATTGTGTCACACCAATGTCACTAAAATTCATTGTTTATCACATGTATGTTGCTATAAGATCACAAAGTTTGCATGTAACCTACAAAATAGATGATATGCTACAAAAACCCAAACACATCAAATCCTAAAAAGGAAAGATGCAAAATGGGGAGTCAGACTAACCCCGACAGTCACCAGACAAAGTGAACTTACGACCGAGCGCTGCACTACATCTTAGACTCCATGTAGTTCTATGTGTGTGTGTGTAGAATCATATCCTTAGGTTTCCCTAGATAGTGGGTTATAACTAGATATAATACAAATGTGTGGATGGAATTCATAACTTCCCCTTTCTATGAAGTGTATGTAGAGTAATCAGCCCAAAAATATAGTCCCTTTGATAAATTATATATATACTTAACCTTTAGAATTGCCCGCCCTTATAATGGTATGTATTTTGTGTATATATAGGGATCTCTTGCTTGAATTTTGACACTAGTGAAACTGACATGCCAACTAGGACCTCAAGATAGGAGTAAGAAAATAAAAAGGGCCGACCACAAATGTAAAAAATGTGAATAAAAAAAGAGAGGACAAGAGTACCTAGGTGCTAGTGTCCAGATTGGGTTTGAGTGTCCTAAGATAACTATAAGTGAGAATACTGACAGACAATGGATCCCTGTGACCTAACCAGAACATGGGTACAGAACTGATAGATGTGAGAGAGAAAGATAATAGAAACAACCAAAGTAAACAAATGGACTAGGAAGTGTGTCACCAGTGAATACTTTTCTTACTTCAAGATCCATACATATAATAACATACTTGGCGATATAGTGAAATATTAATATGTGCGTGATTTTGTGTCTACATTTGCCTCCCTTATGCTATTTGAATGAAATTCAAGTAGTGTAAAGGAAGTAAGGAACATACTGGTGAGAAGTCTAAGAAGCCCTATTATAGAAGTAAGAGAATATAAGAACATATAGAACCATATAGAGTGTCGATCCATGTGGCATAAATAGAGACAGACAAACCATAGTAAGGAGAACTTGGAGAAATTGATGATTTGATTCGAGTATTTTGGAGATTTCAAATTATTGTCCAATGGATATTTGAAGCAGGGTAGGGAGTGATCAGTTCCCAACCTGATTTTGTATCTTTGAAAAATTGATGGATTTGGGTATCCTACCACCAAAGGAAGAGTGTTATGGAGAAATGTATAGTTTTACCCTCCAACTATGACTACACCCTCAAAAGGTCCAACCATTGCAGACGAATAAACACCAATTTTTTGTTCCATTTTTGATCTATGTTTTAGTTCCATGTTGAATAACCCATATAGGAGCAGAATAGGAAAGGACAATGACATCTCATTGCCCCCACTCCACAAGCCAAGATCTTCAAATTTGAAATCGGTGCTAGTCCTCCTCCTCATTATCCTTATCATTAGGTCACTATCATAAGGAGACATAAAAGGTTGGTGAATCATAACTCTACCATTTTTGCTTACTGCCCGTTTACCACGAGTCCCCCCATCTAGGACAAAAGCTCCCATCGAAGCATTTAATCTGGAAGTAATGTAAAAAGTGATTCCCAAGTTAGGTCATCTGGGAAAGATAATGAGGTGATGTTATGTTTTACCGATTCAATTGATTTGATTAGAATATTGAACGATTGCTTTGAAATTGAATTTATGCTATAGATTACTCATGGAGATATTTTTTATTTTTTCCCCCATATTAGGTCATTAGGGGGAATAGATAGAAGAGATTTAAATTTGATTTGTTCCTTCACTTGAAAAGTGTCAGAGAAAATTTTTTTGATAATGATGTATTAAGAGTATTGAATGATTGTATAGTATCCCAAGAGGGCATCATAGGTTGGTATCAATTGTATGCCCCCCTGTTTCGGTGAAAGGGGGAGTGGGTGGAAATAAACAAGTACTGAGCCAAAAGTAGAGGTGAAATAGTGTAATAATGAGGAAAATTATAGTATTGTAGATGTCGCAAGATCACTTGTATGTTGAGTTAAAAATGTGTGAGATTGGGAGATATAGCATTATGGAATATATATAGTGTGATGGAAGGAGAAATTCTGAATTGAATGGCACAAATAGGGGAGGGAAACAAAGTAGCAAAGCTCAAGATATGAGCAAAAATCCGTGTCGTTTATTAATTGGAATAACATGTGATAAATGATAACTATAGTCAAATGGAAAATTGAAACTTGCTATATATAATAATGGTAAAAATTGAATAGTAACTTCATTTGAACTATGCTTGAGTGGGAATTAGAGCTCTGAGCTTATGAAAATGCCGCAGATTAGGGTAAGTGAGGTTGATTAGGTTTGAGATGGTAGTGGAGGTCCTAAATTCACAGACGCGTGATGATCTGGTGAGTACGATTATTTTTGAAAAATGTGACAAATTTTCCCTAATTTTTTGTTTTTTGTAAATTTTTGGTATTTTATGTTTTTTGTGTGTTTTCGACTTAGGTGGGAGCAGCTGAGGCATTGTCATCCTTGCAGATGTTAGCACCCAACTCTAAGCATTGATGACCTATTCCTAGGCACCCACAACCTTCTCCTAGGCAAAAGTTGGTGACCCAGGTAGAGGATTTTGATTGGGAAATGTGAATTTTTCACATTTTGTTGACGTATTGCACTATGAAAGGTAGTTGATTTGGAATATGTATGAGTTACTAAATTTGTTGAGTTTTTGTTAGCGTTTGTGCTATTTGGGTCAAAGAGATATATCATTCAAGAGGAGTTCTGTGGAGGTCAACATTTGAGTACATTGTTGATGTTGGAATTATCCAATGCTAAGTGGGACTATTCTAGACCACGTGTCCATCTTGACACACAGTGAGATTGGGGGAGGTTCTCCATAATATGCCTATGATTGTGCATTGTACAAGAGGATTTGGTGTGAAAATACATGTACTTTTTGGTTTTACTAGGGAGATGACTGTGACCCTAGAGGATGTATATCTGATATTGTGACTACTAGTTATGGGCAAGAGAGTCTAGGTGATGGTCATAATGGATGCTCAGAGGAACATATAAGGGTAGCTAGATGATGCTTTACATGCACACGGGTACAGAAAGAGAGCCATATTAGTCTAGATGTCATATTGATAGATCAGGTGTTCCATGATTGCGGAAGTTTATTGCAATGGGTATTAATTTATCAGTGGCAGTAGAGGGTGGTAGTCATGGGCATCTTGTATAAGATGCATGATATTTATCAGCGTATAATAGGAGCATGAGACTATATTTGTATGGGTGTGATGTGTATTGGATGCATTTGTTATATGGATCTATATAGATTTACACATGAGGACCATGGTGGTGGACTTAGAGCCACCACATTGTTACATGGTTGGGCTTATGAGCACATTGTGATATTAAGGCCACTTAGTGGGCCACATTGTGGAGTGGGTAAGGCTTGATATATTCACTATGAGATGGGTGGGGTCACCCAAAGGAGTAGGAGGATGGACACCACCACTTATAGGTTCCATGCTTAATCCTGGATGGGTCCAGGGACTATCAAATGGAGGCCATGTCAAGATCTATGGTGAATGGCTAGAGGATGGAGTAAAGTACGTGTGCATTCAAATCCCTATGTGGTTGGAGGATTGATTCCCAGGGGTGGTTGGGTTGTTGCAGGTAGAGCAAGTGTTGTAATGCAGTTTGGTATGGCACATGATGTGCCCCCAGATACATATGTATGGGTGAGGGACACTAGGGCATTGAGGTGGCCGAGAGAGTAAGGCTAGGCCCCATAGGAGTTGAACCAAGTCCCTCTTGGCCTGGATGAGGTGGATGCGGCCATAGAGCCAATATAGGTAGACGATGCCGAATCTACCCAGAACCTTATATCGAGTGGTGGGTAGCTCATAGGTGGGTACTATTGTTTTCCATTTTCGTAGATGCGACAGGGTGGACCACTGGTTAAGGGAGCCAAGAGGGGCAGGACCTACCCCTAATGGAGATGGCATAACAATGATGCTAGTAGAGTGTAATTATTGTTTATTATTATTTGCAAGTTGTGACTTAGTTTTTATATATGAGAAATATGGAATAAAACTAATGCACGGTTGTATGGTTGTAGGTGATGGTAATTTTTCATTGATAGTTATTTTATCGATCTACACATTGAAATGGAATGTACCTCCGGATGTGGTTGTGGGAGGTAGGATGTTGGAGTGAGTGAATGATATTGTGGGAGAAACATGCCCATTTATTTGAGCTAGTAGAAATTATGGAAGCCACATATACTGTTATTTTGAGCAGTGTGACAAGGCATGGGCAGAGACTCAATGAAGCTAAGGGAGCTGTAGGAGGAGGAGCCCTAGCACATGATGACATGTTCACAAAGTATGTGAGTTGCAGGGATAATTTGTAGATGCAGTTCGTTGAGTTATCCTTACTATAAGGCAGGTGGAGTGATACATAGGTCGCGTACCAGTGCGTAGGATTAAGCGGTGAAACATATGGTTCTAGAAGCTCCTGTAATTGTATATAGCCATGGCTAGTGATGATGATATATGATGTATATGATGTAGTGATGGATGAGGTCTTTCCCCCAATGAATTGTATTTTTTAAACTATGATTATTTTTGTTGACACATATACCATATATATATATATATGATATGGATCAGATGATTGGTATTATTACATTATGTTGATGTTCATTGGATATGTGATGCAGTGATTGTTGTTCATTCCAGTTGGTCCTTTGATGTTGATTTTATTACGTAAATTCAACCCTTAAGTTGGATAGATGAAATGTGATGATAGTAAAGAAATAGATAATAGTACATAAATAGTAAAATGTATTTGTATGTATGAATGAATGATGGATAATATGTGACCTAGTGTAGATGTATGAATGTAATGTGATAAGATATGGAAAACAATTTATGTAATTACATGTAAGTATGATAAACAGGGGATCCCAAGAATAGTGATTCCCCTAGCGTGTGTGTATTAAAACATGAGTTAGTTCATTTATACAAGACCCCTCAACAATCAAGAATGAACCATAGAACAAGAGTGCATCATCAGGAAGTGGTTTGAAAGTGTATCACTAGAAGAGCCCATCCAGAGTCAGGAAGCAAAGAGCATGTGCTCAGAATGAGTGAAGGTTCTTTTGTAACAATGATCCCTCAATAAGCCATGTAAGAACCTTACACACACTTAGCTGGGTCATGGAAGAAAAGAAGTGCATAGTGTCACCAACCAAAGTTGAACTGAGTATTTTTGGCATGCAAAGGTGAATGGTAGCAATACTACTATACCTTTCACCACTATAATCAATATTGAAATGACTACCATACAATGGGAGATGCAACCTGGTAGGATGATTTTCAATTAAGAACTTGTATTGATGATAGTGTCAAGTTAACACTGTGAGGTATGTGAGATACACAATAGATCCCTCATTTCTGATTTTTTATACTAATGTCATACACATGATCTTAGTTTGCATAGTGATGACCTTAGACCTGTGGGCAAGTTCACAAGAGAATTCAGTCAAAAGGTGGATGCTACGCTTATGTAGAGTTTTTAACATCATTGGCACATGGCATGGGATCATTTCCAGCCCCTATAACACTACTGTTGTATTGGGATCAACAAGGGGTGAGGTATGATTTTGGTTTTTCATTCCATGTTTTGGGAAATGGAAGCAATCATGATGGATTTACAACAATCCTAGAAGAAATGGATGTTGTGCTTCAATTGTAAAAAGAGTGATGCACACTTCTGATGCAAGTGAAAGGATGATGTTGGTTATGATGGAAGGTGAGTTAAGCACTCATCAAGAATGAAAACCAGAAAATCATCATGAGATTGTAGTATGCCAAGAAGGGAAAATATCACAAGAGGTGATTGGTGAAGAAATATGCATAGCATCGCAGCAGCTGATTTATGATGAAATTCATCATTTTATGGATCATGGTGACTTCATGAGGTATGATACAAGCAAATTAATGTCATATATGTTGCGTATTCAGATTTATTTTAGAAGAGTGATGATCTAGATGATAAAATATGCTATTTACATTGTGTAATACCTCAGATGCAACCACATATTTATGAGCATCATGTGAAAGACAAGTGGTGGCAAGTTTTATCCCATCTAACAAGTACAGGTGCCAAGATCTTGAAACACTTCAACATGTTTTTTCTATTGTGCATGACACTTAGACAAGTGAAATCAGAATTTCTTGAGGGCAAGCAATCTTGGGAAGGGATGACTGAAATGTCCCGCTTCCTAGGATAATCACAACAAAGAAATTTTTTAGGGAAACTCCCATATTTGAGAAGAGCCAAAGTCTCGATTAATCAATCATTCATATTAAACTCTAATTAAAAAAAGGCTACATATAAATAGAGCACATGATACTAACTCCTAACACCTAATCTAGGTAGGTTGTTTTGTAACAAACTTTATTCTCTCCATCCTATTTTATCTCTTAAAGCTCTACGTGAGTTGAATAATTAACTCACTTAAAATAATCATTTATTTTGCATATGCACTCATATGTGATATAATATATTTTATATCACACTAACTAACTAGCTAATATTTTTCTCACCACAAACATTAATGTGAGCACTAACATAGGATTTTCCTTACATTCCCTCCTTAGTGGTCACATAGGGTGAAGAACATTATTACAAAAATGATGTTGATCAAACTCCAAAAACCATTCACATGAGGTCCATCTGCTAGTCTTTAGTTTATATCAACGATCTCAAGGTGGGAATCTAAGTCCCTCTACTTAAATGGTGCAACTTTTGTATATGCATGTGCAAGTAAGGTGAGTTTTATCCAGGTTGGCCTTGTGGTCAGGGATCCAACAGGGGCACTCCACTAACCTTGCGGAAAAATCTTGCAGATATCTGCAAGGGAGGAATTTTCTAGGAGAGTGGGAAAGGGAGTGAGAATGTTAGATAAGAGAAACTAATGCTGCAAGTAGAAAATCATATTCTTGCATACATCAGTTAGAAGTTTCATCACATGCACTAAAATTAAGAAGAAACAATACTGCAAATAACAACAAGACCAATTAGAATTTAATGAGCACAAAGTATCAATAAATCCCTTAGTCAAAAAAGGCTAGAAACTCCTTCTTGTATTGATGCTCAAACAAAAATTGTACATAGTATGAAGAATGGAAGACATTTGAGAATAAGTGGAAAAATGGAAGAAATTTTTTCTATCTCTTTGATCTCTTCACAAGGATCTCTCTCTCATGAATTCACAAAAAATAGCTAAGAAGTCTAAGAAGACCCTCAAATGAGGAGCTTGTTACAATTTATAGAAGAGAAGAAACTCTTCATCTTCCCGGTGACTCTTCACATGCTTTAATTTTGACTTTAGGCTGTTCATATTCCTATCAAATATTTAAGTCCCTTTTATAAAAACAAGGTGACTTAAATGTTACATTATGTTTCTAAAGTCACTTAAATACATATCAAAAAGTGTAAACCCCAATGCAAAATTAGAACATTAAAGAAAGAGAAGATTGGGAGGGAAGAGAAGAGAGAGAGAGAGAGAGAGAGAGAGAAGAAGAAGAAGAAGAAGAATTATGTAGAAGAATGAGCCGCTCCAGTGGATTTGATCTCACTTCCTGACTAGTCTCCATCTCGCGCTGCTGAGAAGATCTTCATTTCTCCAAATTCCTTACTAAAATGAGCTACTGTACAGGTTCCACTTTGTCAGCATGAGGAATGCAAACATAGCTTAGAGTCTCTATCCATCCATCACACACACTATTGATATATTTGCATTTTCTAAACAACGATGGATGTTTCTCTGTGATGAGTGAAATGGTGGCCCAATCTCTCTGAGAGGAACTCCAGGGTATCCTTAGTGAAGGACAATGAATTTTTTGCCTATTTATTGACATATTCCTCAACTAGACTAATCAACTCATCGACAGTTGTGTCTTCTCCCATTGCAGGTACTCCAAGTTTCTGGATTTAATGATTAATACTATCCTGCAATTTGTATGCTTGTACCTCATATTCATCCAACTCGGTGATGACCCGATTGATTGCTTCAAATCTGATTGCCAAGGCCCTTGCCCATACATGACAAGTCTTCAGAAAGGAGTGCCAAAAACCTTCTTACTAATCAACTCCTTGAGGGTGAGTGTTGCTCATTTCATTCACTACTGGACCTAGAGGTTCCCAGTAATCCCTTTCTTTCTCCAAGTCTTCTTTAAGTGCCCACATCCTATTTGTTGTTGCACACATGTAGGCGAAGAGTTTGACTACCTCTTGGAGCACTGAATTTCCCTTTTCAGAAATTGAACTGATCCATTCATTATTATCTCACCCCTGCATCATGAGCTCATGCATCCTCTTGATAGATTCTGGATTGAAGTTGCTGATGGGTGCAACTTCTTCAATGGGAATTGTTGTGGCATTTGGATCTACTAGATGTTGCACATAGGATGAAAGAGTTCACACCTGCTCCTTTAGCTCATCAATCTTCTTCATATATTATTTATTCCTTGCCACCATGTGAGTAGAAGATTATTGATACATGTGTAAGTCCCCTTCATGAGTAGCCACCCTAGTTGAATTGTGATCATCTCATAATCATCCAGTGTCATCTCATCCACTAGCTTGATCACCTTCGTCCGGGCTATTTCAATATATTGATTACCTATTTCTTCATTATAGAACTATGAGGCCATGTGTGTGAAATTCCTTTTCTTTCCCTTTGCCAATGAGGCAATTGTTGATTAATAGGGGGCTGCCACTTGTTGAATAGTGTGAGCATTAGGTGCTATTGTTTCCTGCATCCATGGGAACATTTCATCAGAATCAAGCTCCAAGAAAGGTGCATCAATCATTCCCTACCCTAGAAGAGGAGGCATATCTTGGATGGGAGAGATATTGGTGTCGATGAGAGGTGAGACCTCCTGTGGTGGTTTGAAGACTGGGTCTTGAACTACTTGCTCTTCCTCTACTTGTGTTTCTGCCACTGGATCTTCTTCTTGCATCTCTGCATCCAAGTCTTCCCCTTGCATTGTTGTAACTGATCCTTCTTCTGTCATGACCTTCTTTCGTGACTTTTCAAGAGAGGTAGTCTCCAATTCTATGGATCTTCGCCTTGAACTTGCTCTAGAGTGTCTTGAAATTGAAGTAACCTCCACAACTTTTGATGATGACTACCGAGAGGCTTGTTTCTGACTTTGGGGATACCTCATGACTGGATGATCATGGATCTCTTTCTCTGGAACCAATCCCTCATTCTCCTGACCACCTTCTCAGTTCATTCCTTTATATCCCCTGATTCATGAACATGCCAGTTGACTTGAGGCAATGGAGAAACCTTGACCGCCACATACTCAGGATCATACATCTTTATCCCATCATCTTGTAAAATATCTTCATACCAAGAGAACTTGAATTTCTTCATCTCATCGACTTGTCATCCTCATATGATCCTTTTCCTATACTTCAAATTCATCAACACAATTGGCCCAATAGTCTTCAATTTGTGGATCATGGCACAAGTTTGGGATGTGGAAAGAATCAGGATCATCTCGATGTCAAAATTGGGCCTGGTAGTGTAGGAATGCAAAGTCAAATGTGTGAAGGCACCTCTAGATGAGATGCATCATTTGCATTCTTACATGTGAATACCCCGAGAGAGATGGGGAATGAAATCAACTTCTTTTTCTTGCTCCTGAGCCTATTATTTACCTGTATGAACTACCTGTAGAGCTCAAATAGTACAATGTGATCACTAAGGTACTTGGGAAACCTTAACGGAGCTTGGTCGAAGCCGAAAACTCGTAGGTAGGAGAAAGTTGAGAATTGTATGAAATAAGAGCCATATTTTTTGATTAAGGATGCCACTTGTGGTGACATCCTTGCCTCCAAATCACCCTCCAAGGTTCAAACCACGTACATCATGAATGCATTATTCATGCGGTTGAAGTGCCTGTGACTTTCCTCCATTACCAACTGCAAGAGTTTCTCAAATGCGGGCACCTTGGCAGCAATGTTCTGTGTGAGGGCCAATCCCTTGAATGATCTTGAGCTGGCGAGCAAATAGACCAAGTAAGAATTCATGTGGAACTTCTTTGTCATGGGAACCTGAAGTAGTTGTAGATGCAGATTGTCATTGATGATCTATCCCCAGTCAATTCTTTTCTTTCCTTCAGTCACTGTCAAGATGAAAAGGCCCATCCAATCCTAGAAGTCTCTTGTGTTCACTTCTCCCATCACCCTGTTGAGGAGAGTGATTGCATCTAAATATCCCTCCGAAACTCACATCTTGAAAGTGTTTTTGGCATCCTTGAGGGTTTTCTCCCTATCTTCATCCATGATCCTAGTGTAACCCCTTGCACGTATGCATCCATCTTTTCCCACTCATGCATGGCCCTTTCCTTTGAGATGACGACCATGCTAGGTGATGTCAAAATTTGTAGAGTGAGTGAGATGGTTTTGGGACTAATGACCACCATTTCTGTACCATTTTCGGCTTGAATTGTTTGTGTTTCAGGCTCATAGTGGTGTGAGCAGGCCAAGACCAACTCAAAGATTTGTACAGACATGGGGTGTCCTGCAGCTGTGAACAATCCACTTGTGAATACTTGGTCTTCAATCTTTCCTCTTTCCTTGGCTGTCATGTGAGCCTTTAGATCATTGAAGTCCATATATGAGACATCATTGTCTTCTATCTCATACTCAGAAGTGAAAGGTTGTGCCAGCTTCTGTCTTGTCCATTTGTACTTCATGGTTCCTTAGCACAAAAAAGCAACTTACTATTTTTAGTAAGTGTGGAAATCCTTCTCTAAACTCCAACTACAGCTGCCAATCTGAATGTTCAACTCTTGGGATGCTCCTTCTGTGAAATTCACCCTCTGGAATGACTTACTATTTTTAGTAAGTGCCAATGAGATGACTTACTATTTTTAGTAAGTATGAAAAATCAGCTCCTTCAAACCTCAATTGGGTATTGCAACTCAAATTTCTCTTTCTCCCTGTGTTCCTCTCACCTTCTGGACCAATTTTCTATTTTTAGCAGGTGCTCATGAGACCACTTACTATTTTTAGTAAGTGTCAATTCATACCAAGATGACCATTTCGATGAATTTTTCCTGCGATACCTCTTCTGTGTTCACCGCCTCCTTCACAGTTTCTTCAGTTGGTGACTTACCCAAAATAGTATTCCCCCATGTAGAAGACCTGCTATTTTTAGAAAGTGAGCTTCTGGTGGTCAGATCATGGTGGAATTTTTTTTTGATATGGGTTTTTTCCCAATATCACCCCTCTAAAATCTTAGGCTTACCCGATCACTGGTTTGTGAGATTTTAAAATTTCAAAATTTTGACCTGGCGGTAGCTCTGGACACGACAACCATTAACAAATCTTGAAAGTTGCAGGGTTCTATTTCTTCTCTGTTTGCAAAAAAAATTATATTTTTGTTGTGGGTTTTTGTTTCTCGTCCCACTGGTGAAATTTCTCTTCAAACTGATTGTCGGTTTGACGGGAAATCTAATTTTTGTCTTCGTTGAGCCGAGGGAGAGGTTTATTCACTACGAATAATTTATGCTATGGAAGGGATATTTTGAAGGTGACATTTTTATGGCCTTTGAAAATGAAGAACACAAAAAAAATTTTCTTCATTTTCATGCACTGGTTTGCAAGATATGTTTGAATCTTCGTTTCACGACAATGGGGTTTTCAGATGAATTTCTTCGTTCTTCATTCCTTTAACTCTTATGATCAATCCTTACTCTAAAACCTATGTATTTTCATGGATTGGAGGGTTTTTATAATGGTAGAGCTGGTTTGGAGCATAAATGGTGGACTGGGTGAAAGCAAGTACAAAACTATGGAAGGGTATGAACTGTGAAGAAGAAGCAGCGGGAAATAAAGCTAAGTGTCAGCTTTAAAGCAATTCAAAAATTCTCATCAGGGGTGGGAAAAAATTTATGTCCCTGATGTCCCTTAAGCATTAAGGGATGAAAGGGACATCAAATTTCACATCGCACCTCAATGCGACACTTGGCAGAAATCCAACGATTGAGCATTAGGGCTTAAAAACTTGAGAGAAGCACCTGGGGGCTGGAAAATGGTCGTATGAGGAACCAGGAGGCATACCTAGGGCTGGGAAATTTTCCTATCCCCTATGTCCCTTAATAATTAAGGGATGAAAGGGACATCAATTTTCACATCGCGCCTAGTGCTGACACTTGGCGGGCATCCAACGGTTGTGCATTTGGCTCCACTAGCTCCTGGGGGCTGGAAATTTGCACTGAAGAGGGTCACATGGATGACCTGAGGGCTTCAAGGGGCTGGGAAAATTTTCATGTCCCTCATGTCCCTTTTCCAAAGGGACATAAGGGTCATCATTTTTCACATCATGCCTCCATGTGGCACTTGTCACGATCTGAGCTAGTGAGGGGATAGGCTCCGACAAGCACCTGGGGCTGAACTGGCGATCCAAAGGGTTCTATGTGTGACCAGAGGGCTTATTGGGGCTAGGAATTTTTTACTATCCCTCATGTCCCTTATCTTGAGGGATGAAAGGGACATCAAATTGTGCCAGGCTCCTGGAGCTGACACGTGTCCTCACTGAAATTTGACTAACTGCGAGAAGCTCACCTTGAGGGCAACTTGAAACGGAGATAACTTGAGCTCTCGATGGAATTTTTTAGAAAAAAATTATATGAAATTGACTTAAAATGGCATTTTGAATCCAATGGTGGGGGTATCAGATCTTTATTCCTCCATTTAAGCCCTAAAAAAGTGGATTTTTGATCTAGCTCCCTAGCTGAGCATGGAAAAAACTAGATATAAACCTATTGCACCAAAGTGTTGTGAAAAATATGATTTCACCATCTTTTAGAGATTTGAATTCCCTTTCTGAAGATGTTTTTTTTATCTCCTAACTCCATCCAGAGCTCCCAGAATCACTTCCCAAAGTTCAGTAGCTCTTTTGGCCCTGTGCACTGCCTAGGCCTGTGAACCCTATTTTTGATGAAACTGCCCCAACTCCTCCAAATCCTTCCTGAATCTTCCAAAATCAATTCCATGATGTTACTAGACCTTAAATTCACCTCCATGTTGGATTTGGCTCCTTTGTTCCACTCCAGGGGGTTGCATCAGTCTTGGGAAGGCCAGTGGTAGCCCTTCCCAACACCTGCCCAAAAATAGTAGTTTTCAAGAACTCCTAAAATCACCTAGGGGGTTGACTTGAATTTCCTAATTCACCTAGGGGACTGAGTTAACATCCATTGGGAGGTCATTGGACTGACTGGGTAGACCTGGGGTGCCTCTGAAGGGTAAAACTTGAAAGTTTCGACACAGGGGTATTGTTGTCATGCTTGAAAATTGTCAATTTCCCTGTTGCACATTTGCATGACAACAACTGGCTCTAGCTTGGGGACATGGTATGGACTGAGCATAGTGAAGACATGACATGAAGAATCCCATAATCTCAAATTTTACAATATAATGACCAGTGCCTTATCCATTGGGCCCTACAGAGTCATGTACAACTTACAAGAGAGAGAGATAAAAAGGAAAGAAACACACACACACCAAAAAATGATGAAAAGGAAACACACAACACACATGGAAAGGAAAAGACACACACAACATAAAGGGAAACACACCTAAAATCACCTATGGTACAAGGTGGGGGACAACCCACTTTCACTGATGATACAACTTCAGATATTTCCCACTGCGAGGCAATTCCAATGGCGTTCCATCCAGATATGAAAGTAGGAATACATTTTTGCCACAAGCTTCACGAATCTGGAATGGGCCAAGCCATAATGAATCAAAATTTCCATGGCTACCTTTGGTGCTCTCCTTTTTTCCCATAGTAGGACAAGATCTCCAAATTTGAATTCTCTTGCTTTAGCCTTTTTGTCAAATATCTTCTTCACTTTCAGTTGATGCTCTCTGATATGGTCAACCACTCAGAGTCTATTTTCTTCTAGCTTCTCAAGAAATAGGATCCTCTTGTCAATAGAATCCTTGTATTATTCATCTTCTATTCCCTGGAGCAATTTGAGAGATGACATTTCAAATGTAATGGGAATTTCTTCTTCAACTCCATATAACAGCTGAAATGGTGACATACCTATTGCCTTCTTTGGAGTGATCTTGTCTACCCATAATGCATCATACAACTTCTTGTGCCAATTCCTCTGGTTTTCATCCATGAGCTTGCAAAAAATGGTCATGATGTTCTTGTTACTTGATTTGGCCTGACCATTTCCCTATGGATAGTAGTCTGATGAGTGGGATAGGGAGATTCCATAGCCATAGCAAAACTCAGTCAACTCCCTTGAAGAAAAATAGGTAGCATTGTCTGCTATGATCTTTTGTGGCACTCCAAAATGTACTATGATATTCTCTTTGATGAATTTTCATACCATTTTCGGTGTTGGCTTGCTTGACCTGGATGGCCTCCACCCACTTTGTGAAATAATCTATCGCTGTGAGCATGTAGGTGTGCCCCGTGCTTGAGTGAGGATTCAGAACACCGATGAAGTCTAGCCCCCACTGCTGAAATGGTTCTTCAATGACAACTGGCCTGAGTGGTAGTGCTGCAAGCTGTGGTCTCCCAATGAATTGTTGACATGCTTCACACTTGGAAACCCATTCTTGAGTATCTACGAAGAGGGTGGGCCAATAATACCTTCCTTAGAGGATATTATGTCCAGTGAACATTGCTGAAAAAATTCCCACCACATGCTTGGTCATGGTATGATTTAAGAACATTTTCTTGTTTCTTTTTGTCTACACACTTGAGAAAGCATCCATCAAGACCTCTTTTTTAGAGTGCATGATTCCAGATCACAAAATTTTCTACCTTGAGCTTGAGTGTTCTCCTTTACTCATAATCAAGATGAGGAGGGAATTCTCCATAGGTTTGGTAATAGGAAATGTCCACGTACCACTCATCAATAGTAGTTACGAAGAGGACTTGTGGCCTATCTTCAAATAAATTTGAGCAAGCACAATTATCTTCACCATGTTGAGCTTTGAGAGCTTCATCTTCAGTGATCAATCTACATAGACCATTTCCCCACACCAAATTGGAGGGTCGGATCTCCAAGTCATACTCTTGAGTCTTTGCAACCCAATTTCCTCTTTTAGCTCTAGGATCTTGTTGTGTCAAGATGGACTTGATTGCACTGTCGGGGACCATCACCACCATATGAGAGTTGAGTATGTAAAACCTGAAATTTTCACATCCTTGACCACCACATAGGCATGTTTCTCCAACTGGTTGTAGTTTAGTTCATGATTTTTCAATGGGAAGCTCATGAAAGAAATGGGTGCCTCCACACCTTCATCATTCTTTTGGACAAGAACAATAGAGAGCATGTGTTCTGATGCATAGCAATACATGATGAATTATTTTTTGAAATATGGAGACACGAGAGTCAGAGCTTTGGCAATGGATTTTTTGATTTCTTCAAAATTTCTTTTCCCTCATCATTCCACTTGAAGCTTGCTTGAGGCTTCATCATGGTGGTGATGTGCTTTGTTAATTCTACAAACTCTGGAACAAAGTGACGAAGAAATTTTACCTTGCCAAAGAAGGAGTGAACTCCTTTCTTTCTTGTGGGTAGAGATAGTGCTTGAATGGATTTCACTCTTTCTAGGTCAATGTGTGCTCCATGCTTATTCACAATGTGCCCCAACAACTTGCCTTCCATAACTCCAAAAATGCACTTTTTTGGGTTCAAGGATATGCCATGCTTTCTACATTTTGTGAGTACCTGTTCCAAATGGTGAATATGGTCTCCCCTCTTTTTTGAGAAGACTGTGAGATCATCCAGGTATATGACAATACAATGCTTCAAATATTTGAATGCTAGATCCATCACCCTTTGGAACATAGCTCCTGCATTAATCAGACCAAAAGGCATTCTGTTGTATGCAAAAGTGCCCCAAGGTGTTGTGAAAGTTGTCTTGGTGTGATCCTCCTCTGCCACCTTGATTTGATTATACCCTGAGAATCCATCAAGCAATGAGAGAATTTCAGATCCAGTGACCATCTACAAAATGTGATCCATGACGGGGAGGGGGTAATTATCTTTCAGTGATGCCTGGTTCAAGTTGTGGAAATCCACACATATTCTTATTTCACCATTCTTCTTCCACACTGACACAATGTTTTCCACCCATGTGGAATGATGGATGGGAAAGATGATCCTTGCATTGAGCATCTTCATCACTTCCTCCTTGATGGTGTCCACTATCTTTAGGTTGTATGGCCTTTGTTTTTTCCTGAATGGCTTGGCATCCAGCTTCAAGGGAATTGAGTGATGCATTTCCTTCAGTTGGAAGGATTTGAGCTCATCATAAGAGTAGGCCAAAACATCTGAATATTTTTTCAACAAAGAAACAAACCTTCTCTTCTCTTTAGGTGAACAACACTTTCCGATATTGACCATCCTCGGCTACTCTGTAGTGCCAATATTCTCCTTCTCAAAATCAGCTGGGCACTTTGAAGATTGCTTTGCCTTCTCTTGGATGAATCTATCATGCTTATCAAACAAGTCTTCCAGAGAGAAAAGACCTTTTGGGATTTTATTTCCTTTCAATTTGATCACTCCCTCTTCATCAATTCCTTCAATTCCTTCTTTCTCCTCTTTGGCTACCACTTCCCTATGTGGATTCTCACTTCCTTCAAAGAAGAGATTATTGAAATTATCTCTTTGTTCCAATAATGCCAGGAGCTGATTATCATCATCGAAGACTTGCTAGTGGTTTGCATTATCGGGCACACTGGGTCTGAACACCATCTCAATGGTCACTTTATCTTTTCCAAAAGAAGGATGGGGTGTCACTAGGGAAGCTGACACTGCAAGGGAATCAACCTTTTCATTTTTCTCTCATGGAATAGACTCAATGGAAAATGCATCAAAAGATTCAATGCAGTCCCATACTTTGTTTCTATAATGTCAGAGTCTTGGATTTTTCACCTGATATTGCTTCCAAACTTGCTTTACTATCACCTCCACATCACCCTGGCATTTCAATTTTTTTATCCCCATATATTCCACTATGCCCATGCCCAAGAGGAGAGCTTCATACTCTGTCATGTTATTTGTATTATCAAATTGTAGCTTGTAGGAAAATGGGTACAATTCACTAGAAGGAGAGCACAACACCACACCTACTCCTGAACCTGCACTAGAATGACTACCATCAAATTCTATTGTCCAGACTTGATCTTATTCCTCTTCCATAAGAAGTGCTAGGTTCTCATATTTTTCTGATGTGAGGAAGTAGTTTCCTAGCCCGTTGTCTTGAAATAGAATGTTTTCCCTTGGATCATCATCCTTTCATACAATGTACTTCATCTTCCTTACTAGCATAAATTTCTTCATCTCACCCTTTACTGGAATAGTTACAGATGACCAATCCATTTTGATTTCTCCACCCAAATCCCTATAGAAGCTTTGGCTCAGTAGCATCCCAAAGGATGTTGGAATGTCTGCCACCAGGATGGTGAGAAGCACCTTCTTCTCTAGAAAATCAGCTAGTGCTACCTGTGCATCCTTGATTCTTCCTACCAACAACACTTGTTTGGATTCCATAGAATAATATGAGCCATTTTCTCGGGTCAAGGTGAGGCCTAGAGAATTTACAACTTTGACTGGCATCACATTATCTGAGGCTCCGGAATCTATGATGCAATTATTGAGTTGAAAGCCTTTGATGAGAAGTGACAAGTAAAAAGGCTCAACTTTGTTGGTTTTGGAGGCACTGAGGGCTAGCATGTTTTGTGAAGGTGGTGTGGATGGTGTGGGAAGTAGGCCTTTGGATTTTGAACTTAATTCTATAAAAATACCACCATGGACTACATCTATAAACCTATCAAATTGGGCATGGTGCATTTGTAGGTACTCTAGCTCTATGATCTGGACTTAGTTTTGGTTGTGTGTTCCACATAATCAAATGGGGTTATGGTGGGAAAGGTAGAGGTTCCAAGGATGAAAAAAGATTTGCATGGCAAAGGATTTTGCTACTTTGGGGGTTAGATTTTATTTTATGGGTGTAGAAATCAACTTGGAAGGAGATGGGGATGTAGATTTTGATGGTACCTTAGATGATTTTGTAGGAACAACATTTGAAGGAGAATTATTTTTAGCAATTTTAGAGCTAGGAGAAGGACTAGATGACTTACTTGGTATGGCAATGTGATCCTTGCTAACCAGTGGGTCTGGTTTTTCTTTAGCCAACTCCATTGAAGGTGGTAGTGGTGATCCTCTACTGATGATTTTTTTTGAGGAATTTCTACAGGAGAATCTTCTTTCTTTTTCTTTTCCTTCCCCGCAACTATCAAAGATGAGGCTCCTTTCTTGGACTTTGCATGGGTGAAAACCACACACGAGAAGGTTGGGGATTCTTCATCATTTTCATCTTCATCTCCATCAACGTACTCAATTAGGCCATTGTGTGTATCACCATCAACTTCTTCAACCTCGAGATAGTTATCATCATCTCCAACCTCTTCTTCTTCAGGTTCTTCTATCTCTACTTCTTCCTCTGGCTCCTCGGTGTCACAAGTAGCATTGATAGGTGGTGCTTTGAGAGTGATCCAATGAGGAGGTGGAGAAATTCTTGGTCTATTGGGAGGATTTGGCTTCCTTGGAGTATTTGGCATAGTGATCTGAGATAGTTGTTTCTTTATGACAATTAAGTCATTGGCCATTTTCTGGAACATTGGATCGGTGGTAACTGAGCTTGAAATCTGACCCTTTTTCTTTCCATTTGTACCTTTCACTTTACTAGACAAAATCAAATCATCCTTTGTCTCGATCGCAAGTCATGTGCTTCCCTTAAATTTCTAGGTTGGGCTCTTCTAAGGAAGAAACCAACTTCCAGTGGAAAATCACTGATGAAGAATCTTTTTAGATTGTTTTCGAGAGGCACAAAATATTCAGGAATTCTTCTTATCATCCTATTATATTTGGCGATGAATTCTCACATTGATTCGGAAAGCATCTTTCTTCATTTGTACCAACTGGACCAAGAGATCCTGACAATCTTCCATAGATTTGAACCTATGCTTGAATGCACTTCTTATATCTTCCCAGTAGGTGACAGACCTTGGAGGAAACATGTAGAACCATTCAAGGTAATTTTTTCTTGAAGTGATTCCACAAAATAGCCATAGACTGATACATCTTCATGCTCCATGCCAACACACCACAAGAGGTGATGAATGTTGCTACATGTTCGTCAGGAGTTGAGAACCATCCCCTCTGAATTTTGGAAAGTTTTTTCTTGAGCCTTTTGGTAGCTCATGGAGTGGTTGAGAAGGGAAAGTGGGCCGGTGTTTCCACCCCATGGTACATTAGGCCTGCATTCATCACGATCATGATCCACCATTCTGTTTCTGATTCTAGCTTCTAACCTCTCTAAGGCTTGTGGATTTAGATTGCTACTCTTGCATCTTCTTCAGCTTGATCTCTTTCAGTCTCTTCAATTTGTAATATCTTATTTCTTCTTTCAACTCTTGCTTCTCTTTCTCTAGCTTCTTCGTCAGTCTCTACAGTCAGTGAAATCCTCAAGATTCTCATTGATGTATGGAAAATCAATGTCTAATGGATTGACCATGCTCGGGCTTCCAATGTGACTAGTTGTGTGACGAAGGGGAGACCTATGAATTCTAAGCAACTCTTGTCTTCTTTGAAGCTCTTCAAAAGTGGGATCAATTTTTCCTCCTTATCTCTATTGTTGGGTGTATCTTATATCCACCAGCTTGGAGATTTATACTCTTCTTTGTGGTGCTTGAATTTATCTTTGTCTTTCTAATTCAGTAGCATGTTCTTCTTCAAGGTTGAGTATTCTCGTGGCGATGAAGTAGTGGTTGACACTTTTCTTGTTATGCCAAATAGCCTCTCACAAATCTGAAGCAATATCCTCTTGAATGTGGAAGAGTAATTCAGGTATTTCAACAGGAGGATTTCCTAGAATAGCCATGGTTTGAAGACATAAGGCTCGAATGATTATTCAAATTATATAAATTTTCATTTTTTGAATTTTTGGATTTTTAAAATTTTTTTGGTATTTTTAAGGTCGTTTTTTGGGTGTAGATGTTACTAAATCTGCCCCACGGTGGGTGCCAAAAAATATTGGTGAGAAAATTTTTTGGGGGAAAATTTGTGGGTTTCTTGCCAATGCTCTGGGAATCTAAGTCCCTTTAGTTAAATGGTGAAACTTATATATATGCATGCACTGAGTAAGGTGAGTTTTATCTGAGTTGGCCTTGCAGCCATGGATCCAACATGGGCACTCCACTGACCATGCAGAAAAATCTTGCAAATTTCTGCAAGGGAGGAATTTTCTAGGAGAGTGGGAAAGGGAGTGAGAATGTTAGATAAGGGGAAAAAATGCTGCAAGTAGAAAATCAGAGTCTTTCATACACCAATTAAAAATTTCATCACATGCACTAAAATTAGGAAGAAACAATCTTGCAAACAACAACAAGACCAAATAGAATTTAATGAGCACAATGTTAGGCATATTGTTACTGTAAACATTCTTTATAGTTTATTATTATATTATGATTTTTTTTGAAACAAATCATAATTATAATTATCATTATATGGTTTTTTGTACCCGTGAATAATATTCTGGGTTAATTGTTGTAACACCTCCCTATTTTTGAGGGGGTTGTTGAGTTATGTAAATGGCTATATATTAGCCATGTATTGATCAGGTGAATTATATAGAGAGATTATTGTGTTTATTTTTTTCATCTGTACCAAAGTTATTATTTGGTATTAGAGCAGTCCAATCTATTGAATTATGAGATTAAATTAGGGGTGATTAATATTTTCTATTTGCCCCATATGATGTCTTAAACTTCTTATTATATGATTTTAGTTTCAGTGTCGATTTAAGGTGTTCTTTAGAACCTAACACTAAATTTTGTGCTCTGTCAAATACATCGAGCATCTATTGGTCTATAATCTATTACATTAGTTGAAATAAAAGGTGTATGTGCAAATAGGTGTTGCATTTTATACATTCGTGACATGTGTAGGATTTAATTAAATTCATTTATGGTTTCATTGTTGGTTGCATTCAACGGTTGTAGACTCTATCAGGTGTGAGACATGTGCCCATATTTCCTTGCATGCAATGGACGCCATTCTACTACCTCAACAATTTTTATCAGATGACATCGCATTCATTTACATTGTGAATAATTCACATCCACAACAAGTCTGTCACATATCAATTCTCGACGATAGTTTCTAGAATAATTATTCTTCCAAGTTCTATTCAAATTGAGCTTGAAATAGAAAAATTTGTGCATCATAAATTTTCTCTACCTCACACACATATAAAGCTACATAGTGGATGTATCTATCCACATGGTTTCACCACTCAAACATTGTCTAACATCCATTTGAATTTTGGTGCCTTTGTCGTTCATTCCATCGAATCTGAGGAGTCTCTGATCTTTTGTGTGATGATCAAGGAAGTTCAACCCTGTCATATAACGAATAAGAAAGTGATACAACTGCCCAGTGAGTGCAACTCTTACAAGAATATTCTTATCCACATTTTCTTATTTTATACCATTCTCTGTTAGCACATACGTGTCTTTGCTATTGTGTTCTCTTGGCGTCGATCTCTACGATGAACAGGACATAGGAGACGAGCTCTTAATGACTGTCAATATTTTTCCCTCTGAAGAAAAATGTGGATCAAAGAAGTTAGTCGCATTGAGTATAAGGAAATAAGTGGTTACAATGAATCGAAGTAGTCATTGCAATTCAACATTTCATGCATTCTCTCTGAATGATAAACATTGGACTAGAAACCATCGTGAAATTCTATATTTTTTTTCCTATCTTACACAATCCTACAACTTGGATCTATAAATGAAAAAGCAATGTATCTCTGAGTGGTGATAGCAATCCACCATAATTGTGGAAAAAATATTTTCTTCGTCCATTTCCACCTTCAACTCTTAGGTCAGCTCATTTTTAAATTTTGTATAGTTTTGTTAAGTCTACTTTTTTGGAAGTGTATGTGTCAAAAAGTTGAGTATCTTTGTTTTTTTTAACTCGTATATTTAATGTTGTTAAGGGTCAAAAGAAATATTGAGTATTTTATTTCTTATATGTTAAAGTCATAATATTCATTAAAATTCTTCATAGTCAAATTGATAAAATTGTCATTTTCGTATCCATCAAAGTGTTAAAGTTTTTTATTGTCAAATTTTTTTTATTATCGCTGTAATGTCAAAAATAATCTTTTAATGTTTATATATCATTAGTATTGTCAATCAAAAGAGTCAATTATTATTTTCATGGTATTTTCATTTTGTGTTGTCAAATAGTCTTTGTGATTTTTCATTAAAAAGTATCAAAATTGAGTCATGTTAAAAGTATGAAAAGAATATAATTTTTTGTACCTCACAGACGCATTTTCGGTGTTACTCGACGTAAAAAAATGTTTCACATTGCGAGAGGGAAGAAAAGAATAATCACATTGTGTAAACAGTTGAGAGACATGATCATATTTGTTGAGTAAGCATCATCATTTACTAGAGGCAGGAGACACCAAAGGATGGAGGACGATAAGTGCCTCTCATCAGTCACCATGACGGGATCACATTCAAATTTGGTGGTAGTACTTTAGATTATTTTAGTTGTGTGATGTGTGCATTATAAAGTGGTGTGTGGTTCCTTCCCATATTTTGATTCAAATGAGGAATATATGCATTTTGGATGCTGAGAATAGTTGTATAGGAGGGCAGCTGAATTGAAGTGATCCTATGAATGCAGAGATCCTTTGATTGTCTACCGATCGGCCAGTGAAATCTATCATTCACTGGAAGTAAAAGCTGGAACTATTGAGTTCACGTATGTAGGTGAATCGATGGAAGTGTGATCATCCGGTATGGGGTTCACTGTGGTGAAAGCAGATTGGTCATGTGCAGTAAGATCCAGAAAGTAAAGATCCAAGCCAAAAATATGTAGACCGAAAAGTATGCGGAGGCATACGATTTTGGTTCCGGTTCTATGGTGCATTTTTCTGTGTTCACATTAAGGGGGTGATATCAGTAAATAATTTCACACTAAGGGGGTAAATGTTAAGCATATTATTAGTGTAAACATTATTTATAATTAATATTTGTAGTTTATTAGTAGGTATTATGAGTTGTTTAGAAACAACTCATAATTATACACAAAGTATCAATAAACCCCTTAGTAAAAAAAGGACAAAAACTCCTTCTTGTATTGATGCTCACGCAGAAATTATACATAACATAGGAATGTAAGATATTTGAGAATAAGGAAAAATCGAAGAAATTTTTGCTATCACTTTGTTCTCTTCACAAGGATCTCTCTCTCATGAATTCACAAAAAACAACTCAGAAGCATACGAAGACCCTCAAATGAGGAGCTTGTTACAATTTTATAGAAGAGAAGAAACTCTTCATCTTCTCAGTGAGTCTTCACATGCTTCAATTTTGACTTTAGGCTATTCATATTCCTATCAAATATTTAAGTCCCTTTTATAAAAAAAAAGTGACTTAAATGTTACATTATGCTTGTAAAATCACTTAAATACATATCAAAAAGTGTAAACCCCAACGTGGAATTTAAACATTGAAGAAAGAGAACATTGGGAGGGAAGAGAGAGAGAGAGAGGAAAAAGAAGAATAATGGAAGAATTATGCAAAAGAATGAGCCGCCGTAGTGGATTTGATCTCGCTCCCTAACTAGTCTCCATCTTGCACTATTGATAAGATTGATGAGACCAAAATATGTCTCATTATATCACCAAATAACACTCATAGTCTCTTTCTTAAAATCAATCATTCAATTGAATTTAAATGTAGTTTTATTAACGGATAGCATATTTAAGGTAGAATATAGGATTTATCCTATCATCTCTTTAAAAATCTATTTACAATCTAATTGTTGTTATTTCTTAATATTCCTTCTAAATTTGGAATGCAATAGTGTGTAGAAAACAGGTCATAAGCAAATCTACTCCAAGTTCATATATTGCAGCTACCGAAAGTCTTCACACAGCTATAGAAATGCCTAGCTATGGAGATTCTTCACGTAGCTACGGAAATGTCCAGCTACGGAAATTCTTCACGTAGCTACAGAAACATCTAGCTAATGAAAGTATTTTGTTTTGTTCCAAATTAATGTAAAGGAACACTGAACTATTCATCCCACTCTTTTCTTCCACGTCATCAACCAAGAATATAGATCTAAACATGTTACAATCCAAATTCATGCATGCATGTGGTGTTCCAAGAAGAATTCAAAGTCATGAGACTTAACACTCCTCCATTTTTCTCTCCATGTTTAAAGGATGAGAAAATAGTGGAATAGTATTAGGAATGTTGAATAAGTAATCTCCCACTTTGTGTTCCTAGATTAAAGGGTTGAGTTGTAGAAATATTCTCCATGATAAGTGGGCTATTGTAGTCAAGTTTGTTTAGTATTTATTTTTTTGAATAAATGTTCGCCGAAGAATAGGGAGTTATTTCTTGGAGTGTGGACTAAGTAAACTAGGAATAATGTCTATAAATACCTCTTCCATATATTTGGAAAAGGTGGCATATTTTGTAAATCAGTTTTGAATCAATACAAGTGTAGTTTTCAAAGTTAATTGTAGTTACTCCAAATACAAAGGGAAGAGAATGGCCAAAAGCCATGTTCTTCCCCAAGGAGGAGGATTTTTCTGTTATTTCTTAGCATAGTTTATTTACTGCAGATTTATTTCAGTAGTTTAGTTGTGTGTTTCTTTTTCATGTATGTTTAATTTCTATATGTTTTCTTAGCAAGAAGTATTGTTGAATAAGATTTTCCTTTCTCCTTTTGCATACAGCTTTAGACACCACCTTGGTTATAATGACACCAACTTGTCTATGAGTTCAGTTAAATGACTTGTAATACAATGACATGTCATTTTTGGCGCCATTGTTTCCGGGGAATCATGGTGTTATTAGGAGACTCATATTTTTCTAAAAGAGTATTCTAGTGACAATATAATGCCTCTTTGTAAGATTTGTGATAGGAGATTCTTATTTAGTAGCTTCTTTAGAATTTCTTTTCATACAACTAGATTATAGTTTACTCTCAAGTTTTTCATTTTCCAGCAATTTCTTTTTTTGTAATTTCATTTTCCTGCAATTTCTATTTCTTGCAAATTTATTTTCCTACAAATAAATTTTTTTGTAAATAGATTAAATTTTTCTACAATTAGATTTAGAAACTTGATGGAGATTTCTAAAATCAAACCCCCTCTTCAATAAAATGAAAACACCATTTCCCTATTAGTCCATCAGACATGTGTTTATGCAATTATTTATTTTGTTAAAAAATAGTTCTATGCATATTCATATTGATCATTTCAATATGATATTGTAGGCTTTTTAATAAGATTGACTACCTTAATCAGCATATGTCTGATGAAAAAGTTCATAATAGAAATATGCATTGTCATCAAATAAAACCAGTACCTAGTTCCATTTCCTATATATGAGCAACAATTACAATGACTAGTTACTTCATGTTTTTTGGTGTGATGGAATGGATACATTAGGAACTTGATGATAATTTTTCTTAATCTTTATAAAAATTGTAACATAATATATTTTTATAGGGTCTAAATTGATTTGGTCTTCCTATCCTGAAATATTTCTTGTTTGCATGTATTAGATTCAATACAAGTTCATGCATGCAAGAAATGTAAAAAAAGAAAAAAACTAAATTTGTGCAGGTTAACAGATACAAAGATTTTATGTAATATTTGTGCAAGCAGATTGAGAGTGGAAGGATTCAAATCTCATGTTGCTTTTGTCAGGAGAAAAGAAAACGTTTAGCTTTTAAGGAGTTTTATGTGAAAATAGTACATCTCTAGATGAACTCAAATTTCTCAAAGCTAACAAATGAAGTCTCAATATGTATGACTCTCTGAAAGTCATATTACTACACGATGGTGAGATTTCAAATGCATTTATGATATGATGATTATTATATTTATGATAAATGACTCATATTAGTATGAAGACGTTTTACTGCAAGCTACTAAAAGAATTCTATGTTGAAGACTGACATTTTGATAGCAAGACATTCGCTTTTTGCATGCAATGACTTCACTGAGGTTGTTAAAGAAAAATTCATGATCAATTATGCATTCCTATTTTCATCTCTTTCATACACGGTATGATTCTTTCTAAATTTTGTTAATTCCATATTCCTTCATTCGACTTAATCTGATCTTAGAAATAATATTTTGATGCATGCTGCCAAAAAATTTGCATACATGAACAGTACATATTTCATTTCTTTAAATCATCTTAAGTCTCATGAATGAATGCTCGCTTCTAATCTGACTCCTATTTTTTAACCTGATTGATTCCCAAATGTTATAGAATTATTTGTCAACCTCGTTCATTTGAGGATCTTCAATTCTTCATAAGTTAATTGAATCCTTCAACATTATCTTTTATCATGCACCATAATTACTGGCAGGATAATTACGTAATCATGGTTAATCCACAGATTCTCGAGATTCTCAAAGAGAAAAAGGGGGATAAGATACGGAAATCGAGCATTGACAATAACTACTATTGATGCAAACTATGTCATCAGGTATCATAAAAACAATAGATCATGCTAAATTTGTATTCTATGAACCTTCGTTCAATAAATGAATGGCTAGTTATTCCATATCCTTTTCCGCATCTTGTGTAATTTATCAATTTTAAGAAACAATGACAAGGCTTCTTATTCTGAATGTACACTCTGTCTCTTCAAAGAAATATTGGATTATACAAAGTTTTGCATAATATTGTTTTCAAATCCATACTACTCATACTTTGGTAAATTGAATCGGACCTTAATATTTCTCGGTCTATTTTATTGTGAAAATATTTCTTTTTCAGTATTTTGAATATGATTGCTCCCAATTTGGTTAAGCAATGACAATAAGCTTCTAAAGTTGGAATGATGCTAATAAAAAGAAAGTTAACATCAGCTCTAGTCATAGATTCATTTCACTCGCTAGAATAAGGATGTGAAATAGGATGGAGCCGATCTTGGAGTAGTAACATGCAAGAGAACGTGCAAGTACTCCTCATTTTCAGAACCTAATTCAATAAGGCTCCCGTCTTTCTTGTTCATTTTAGATTTCAAATTAATTCATTATTCTTTACATTTTGATAGTTATATCACCAAAATATGGAGAACTTGATACTGTAATCATCTTTCAATGTTAATCTTCATATGCAAGACATAAACTTTCTTTGTTACCCAAGTTGAAAACTTGCAAATGAATTTGCTTCTTTTCCATTTCTACATTTACCAAAAAATAGTGAATATAGAAAACTAATTGTTTAAAACCAGGCCAATTACTAAAAAAAACCAAAATAAAAATGTAAAACAAATTTTTTGTACTTTTTTTGAATTCTTTCTTGAATTCATATGACTGCTTCTCTTATGCCGACTTGGTTGATGAAATGTTTTTTTTACTAAATTTGTTCTTAAGTGTTGTTTGTGAGGCTTTGACTTCAAACCTATTTATTTTTCAGCTTGCAGATGTGAAATCACGGTTATACAACATGATGAAAGCAAGGATAACAACTCCAGTATGGTATGGTAACTTCTATTTTTCTATGGCTTGCAATATTGTTATTTGTTGTTTTAATTACAAATGAGACGATACTTCTCAAAAACATAGAAAAAAGAGAAAAAGAGACTCAATTTTTCAAGATCTACAATGTGTTGATCAAGTCAAGTAACAAAGTAAATGATTAAAATGGAATTGTCTTTATACAACCATTTACAACAATTGAGATCTATGTAGCTTTTGAATTAAACAAAAAATAGTTTGCATGAGTAGCATAATGCAAAACTAAGTGTGGGGGAGACTCACTCTCTTTTAAATATTTTTGAATTTAATGCATAAGGAACACAAAGATGGTCCTAAGTGTGGTTTAAATATGCATCCTACCATTATCTACGAAAAACCTCATGAGAGCATGATTAAGAAAAAGTAAAAATTTTACTTCTAGACATGGATCTTAATTTGCTACTATCATGTAAAAATGAGAAGACAATTGTAAAAGATGCATAAGTATTGACAAAATCAACTTCTACAGGAAGGATTAGTAGCCATTGCATTTAGGGAATGCAAGAAGTCTAAGTGTGGGGGAAATGATGAGACCAAAATATGTCTCATTATATCACCAAATGGTGCTCTTATTCTCTCTCTTAAAATCAAGCTTTCAAGTGAATTTAAATGTAGTTTTAATAACGGATAACATATTTAAGGTAGAATATAAGATTTATCTTATCATATTTTTAGAGATTTATTTACAATATTATTGCTGTTATTTCCTGTTATTTCTTCTAAGCTAGAATGCAATAGTGTGTATAAAACAGGTCATAAACAACTCTACTCCAAGTTCATAGATTGCTACTACTCAAAACTTCCACATAGCTACTGAAAGGCCCAAATGTTCTTAGATCACTTGGAGATTTATGCTACGGAAAACTTCCACACAGCTACCAAAAGTATTTTAGTTTGCTCCAAAATTATGTAAAGGAGCACAAAAATACCTAGCCCACTCTTTTATTCCACGTCATCAACTAAGATTATAAATCCAAACATGTGGCAATCCAAAGTCATGAATGCATGTGGTATTCCAAGAAGAATTCAAATTCATGGACTTAGCACTCCTCCATTTTCTCTCCATAGTTCAAGGATGAGTAAATAGTGGAATAATATTAGGAATGCTGAATAAGTACTCTCCCACTGTTGTATTCCTAGATTAAAGGGATAAGTTGTAGAAATATTCTCCATGATAAGTGGATTGCTGTAGTCAAGATTTTTTAGGATTTATTGCTTTGAATAAATCCACCCAAGAATAGGTAGTTAGTTCTTGGTGTGGGGACTAAGTAAACTAGGAGAATCAAATAATTATGATTATCATTACCAAAAAATAAGGAGAATATCTAGGAGAAAATCTTGCTTAAATAGATAGATAAGACTTTGAATCCAATAATGTATCTCTAGTTGTTAGGATTAGAATAAAGAGAATTTCGATCAAATTGTATTCCCCAAAATAAGGAGTTGGTTGGATGCATGAACTATAAATGTAACCTTCCACACTCTTGTATGTAATATTTTACCAATCAATGAAAAATATGTTGTTTTCTCTCCAATATTGTGAATTTATGAATTAAGATATTAGAAGCATGATTTAAATCCTCTTCCACGGAATGAGTTGGCCACTAAATCCAAGGAAGATGGATATGTGTATTTGTATTTTTGTCTTGTAATAATTTATGTTTATGTTTATTCCTTTTTTTATGATTATCATTTTGATGTATTGTTTTTCTCCTTGTATTGTAATATTCATTTTCATTTAGTTTGTTATGAACCTGTAGGTGTTTTATTTGATTATATTTATTTACAATTAAACAATTTCCTTTATGCAAGAATAATTTCATTTCTGCAAGTGTGATTTATTTGATGCAAGTATGATTTTGATTTCTGCAAGTGTGAGTTTCTATTTCTACAAGTGCGATTTTTAATTTATGCAAGTTTGGATTGTGTTTGAAGGAGTTATTTTCCAAAGATATGGATTTCTCCTATTACATACAACCATCAGACACCAACCCTATATTGACATTATTAATGAAGAGGATTGACGACACTCATCAATATTTACCACTCACACTCAACTCCTATGTGTGGTAATTTCTAATGTATCCATTCCCCTAATAGTGAGATGATATTATCTATCCGCAACATCCTACATACTTCTTTCAGGTCATCTATATATTTTTGAGGGAGGTCAACATTATTTACACACTCTCCTTATTGTGTCTATTCCTTCAAGCACTTTATTTCACCCTGCAAATCTCTGATGACTCCCATAGTCTCTTGGTAAACTTCCTTCTGATGTGCCATGTTTGGATACTTGGCATGTATCACCTCTTATCTTTGGATGAGTGGCTTGACCTTAAGGGTTTAACATGCATGTATTACTTCAACACAAGTGGTTACTAACATAGGTTATAACTCAAGATCAAGCATCCCCTTAGGAATCCAGTAATTCAACCTTTACATGTTGTACCTTTATAATTCCAAATCCTCTTTCCTTCTATTAGGCCGTGTATATGTGCTCATATAGGTTCAGAAAATCTTTAAACTTATGCTACTTTACACACCATCTGCAGACGATATTATTTTGAAACTCAAACTGGTAATAATCACGAATCCCAAAAATATAACAAGTTCCTTGTGTGAATCTTACTCTACCACTACCACAACCATGAAATTTATATCCTTCTCAAAATCCTCCATTCCTATTATCCCCATTGTTGTGCCCGTCACTCTTTTTTCCTTCTTACTCCTTTGACACGCTTGCCACACTAGTATGGCACACTCCTATTTCAATGGCTTCGTGGATATGATCAATTAGTCGGTAATCAAATGTGTCATGGGTATTGGTATTGTAAATATTAAAATACATGGACATGTTATTCTGAATTGACACTATTAAGAGAGGAAAATTATGAGCATCATGGTCCTTTTAGAAAATTTCACAATCTAGTAACAACGCTCATATGGAATTACGTGAAAAACTATCCTTGATATATCCCTCAACTTCATAATTAGTGTACCATATACCATTGTGTGTATCGTGTGTGTAGTTGGTAGAGATATTCTCTAATTACTTCGCCATGGCTATAATCTGCATCTCTAAGAATGGGCTCACTCCAGTATCAACACTTCCAACCGCCTCAGCATGTAAAGATGCTTCCAAGGCCTCACACGGCTCCGCATATTTTATATGAGATAAATACATTCAGAACAAAGTTATAAATCCTCCAACAAACCACTGTGCATGTTGAATTGGATGAATATCATAAGATAATTTGGAAAAACGAGTCTTAAATCATGCATCATACTCCCTCACACTTTCAAATAAGCCCTGCGTGATATATTTGAGTGTGTTAATGCTCTACTACTAAAACTATGGGATGTGAAACTCAACCAAAAATAAAGTGTGCAAAGAATTATAATCCACCATAGTCTGATATGGATCATATTTCCCATACTGTAACTATGTGTGCTCCATTGAAATGTAGTGGCAAATTGGCCTACCTTCTTATCTGAAGTTGTAATTCCCTTAGCGCGCCATAGTAATTCAAACTTATGCACATGCTCTGCTCCATCTTCTATACCTCTATACTTTAGAAAATGGAGAGACATATCATAGTTAAATTGAGGTGTCTGGTGTAGTTGTAAAGGTGGTGTCTTCTGAGGCTGATGTGGTGGGAGTTGTGGACCCTGCCAACTAGATCCGGAACCAAAGGTTCAACTACTATTTCCTCCATATGGCTCTTGACCCTATCCTCCTGATCCTCCTGTGCCCCCTACTTCTTGTTGAGGCCTAATTAATGAAATTCCTTTTGTCCCAGTTGTAGTACTAAACAAGACACCCATTGTCTGTGTACTCATGAAACCTTCCCAAGTTATTCTAATGGTCTTTGTGCCATTAATATGTCCTATTGATGCTCATGGAAACAATCCTACAACAATACTCCCAAACAATGGTGCATGTTATGTTGTCATGGGTATAATTGTAGTCTGATGTACTTCTTGATTTAACACAAATTAATATCTACCTATATCTATATGATTACCTTCACTATTCTATCCTTCAACTATCTTTGGATTTATAACACCTAGCACAAAGTCTAGGTAGCCAAGCAGAGTCAGATGCATAACCATGGGTTTCATTCTCTCCTTTGAAGCACTCTCATCTAAATCTTGTGGGGACTCTCTACCACACCTACCCAAACTCAGGAATACCTGATCCTGTGGATCCTCATCTTCCATGAGAGCTTGAATACCTTCGTGGAATATTATTATCTTGGACTGTAATGTTGCATCAATTTTCCTCTCATGTGCTTCATTGTATTTGAGCTATCTTTCTTCTCTCTGCCTATCTTCCACTAGGTCCGCCATCCTTCTCTACACTTTCCCCTGCCCCTGCACATGATGGAGATTTAGCTAGCCATATGTAATATCTCCAAATCTAGTTCTATTAGCAAAATCTTGATAGCTAAAGGGATAATGCGCAGATAAGATCCTATGGGCTTACACAAGAACTTAAAATAAGATTCCTCTAGACATTAATAAATAGAAATAATGTTCTCCAATGTATAATTATGCAACACACTAGACCAATAGCAATCTAAAAGTCCATCCACTCCTCATCTACATAAAAAAGAGTCTGGTAATCTTCTTACATCCAAAGACTCGGTCTAGGACCCAAATATTTCTTTGATGCGTACGCTGCCAACCACTCATATAATTCTACTAGAAAGAAGCTGAAGAATGTCTCATATAGCTCATTATAAATATTGTCTTCCACCCACCTCTGTGTAATGAAATTAGGGTCAATGTTATACCTTTGTGAAAAATTATCTTGTCTGTCTTCTACCCAAATTTCAATGCTCTCCAAATTTAATCGATATGTAGTGCCCATTTAAACAACCACTTGAGACCCAAGAAACAACCTAAGGTTAGCTAGAAAAATTATGGGATGATTTTTTTTTTATTAGAAGTGTCCACAACCAAGTTGCGAGACATAATGTTACCACTAATAGGTTCCAGAACAAAACCAATTTTACCAAAACACACGTTTCCTTTATTAACTAATATCAAGTTTACAAGGTTCCAATTTTAGGGTTATATGTTTTAGTTAGGTTCAGGGAGTAATTTACCCCCATGCCTACTCTCTAACAGCCTTAGAGTTTCAACTAGGATTTTTCTCATACTTAATTCTTCCAAAATTTCCCTAAACCATTCCCAATGGATAGGAAATTTTCTCACCTTTCTGGTGATATAAAGAAGTCCTCCTAACTCCTTGCAGAACTCAAGTTATGAGTGGGCGGAGTTTCTAGGGTCAAATTTTCCCTAGAGGGACATGTGGCAAGAGGAGGGGGAATGCGCCTAGGGCGGGTTGGCGGGTCGCGGGGTGGCATTGGGAAATTTTTCCAATGCATGGATCAAAGGAAAAAAACACTCTACATCCTGTGGGTCCCTAGGGGACACATGTCGAGTCCTGGCGCCAAGCGGAGAAGGGAGAAGGGAAGGGTGGGGCGACCAAGTGGATTTAGCGCACTTTGCACCAACGAAGGGGAAAAAGGGAGAAAGAAGTGTGGGTCCACGCACCCACTAAGGGAGAGAGTCTGAGAGGAAGGCAGGAGAATTCGGGCCATGGGAGAAAATTGAGAATTTTTCCCGAAAGGCCGAAAAAAAAACAAGTCAAGGGTCTTCCGCCCTACCTGCCCTACCCCAGAGTGCCACGTGGCACGCTTTCATTGGCTTGCGGGCCGCGGGGTCAAAATGGGAATTTTTCCCAATTTTTTTTTTAAAAGTTAAGTCTAAAAGGAAATGTGTGCCTCCACCATAGCCACAAGGGGACACGTGGCACCCTCTGGTTGGCTGCGGGCCGGCGAGGTAAAAGTGAAAATTTTCCAAAATTTTTCAAAAGGTTTAAGGGTGAAGAAAAATCTACGCCTCCGCCTCAGCCCCTGGAGGACACGTGGCAGCCTTTGATTGGCTACGGGATAGCAGAGGAAAAGATGAAAATTTTCCCAAGTCAAAATTTTCAAAATATTTTCTAAGGGTAATTTTGATGGGAAATTTTTGGGTTGCGGGCCCGCCAAGGAAAATTTTCCCAAATTTTCCTGCCAAGGCACAAAAACTTCAAAGTGCCATAACTTGAGCTAGAAAGCTCAGTTTTGGGAAAACGAGGACTTTTTGGAAAGCTCTCGATGCCCTCTTTGCACAGGAAGCATAAATTTTACTTTTTGATAAGTTTTAAAGGGTCAATTTTACAAAAATGATCTACAGGCTTTTAATTGGCAAACTGACAATTTTCAACTTTTCAATTTGACTAAATTAGATCTCCTCCATCACTCAACATGCCAACAGACATGGAGAATTGATCTAGGGAGGGTTTAAAGTGTTTTAGAGAAGTTGATTTTTTTAATTGATTCAAAATTGAATTGCTCAACAAAAGATAGAAAATGGTTGAGGAAGAGATTGAGCTCAATTCTGCAATGTTTTAATTGTTTCCCTAAGTGTTTCCTTTGTCGGATTGAGTTCCTTGATGTCTTAGCATGCTAGATTATATCATTTTTACAGTGGATTATCAAGTGCAGGTCCGAACTGTGCATTTTAAATGAATTATTGCCAGTTTTAAATTTACAGGCAGAGGTCAATTTCTTGAGGGATTTAATTGCCATTTCTTCCTTTCAACCAGAGATTTAATTATAACTCATTTTTCCATACAAAGAAACATTGAATTCAATCCATGGTAGACTTAAGTGTTTATCCTTTTTCCATTTTCCAAACAATTCCAAGGATTCCAATCACAATTTGATACTCCAATTTCATCACAGTTTGATGTTCCAATACAATAACAACAATGCAATGAGAGATGAATTTGCAATCCTCTATTGACTTCAATTATACAACTTACATCTTTCAATGTTGGAAAACAATAACAAAATTCTCTTTCTTTCTCAATGTACAGAACATAATGCAAGTGTCTTTCACATTTCAAATATATAACTTCATAATCAATTACAACATCATTTCTCCATAACATAACTATTACAATTTCATCCACATCATGTGGGAAAGGATTACAAAGGAATGGGTTTCCACAAGGGATTTTCAAACTGTACATTTCTCTTGCACTAAAAACAACAAGCATGAAACTTCCATTTTCCTCCAATTTGATCACAACAAAAGAAGGGGAAAGGCAATGCTCTCCACCCAACCAAGATATCCAATGAAAGGAGAAGCCTTCCTTCATCATTGGCCCTCGAGCCCCAACCAAGATACAATAGAAGGTGTAATTCAACCATGGCAACAAACTGGCTCCCACACACAACATTCTTTCACATACACATTTCCTTTTTAAAAAAACACAATTCAACACAAAAACAACAGTTCACAACTGCATTTAAAATCATTTCAAAACAGAACTCAGGCTTGATCTTGCAAGCCAAAGGAGCAAGGACTATGGGGGAAGCTACTTATGCCTCCCAATTGGGAATTGGGCATCCACCTATAATCATACCACCAATATAACATATCATACCCCATAAACCTTATATCTCCCAACCCCTCCTTATGCCCCCCAAAAGTTTCCCTTATGCCCCCCCCCCTTAAGAGTAAGAAATGCAAGCTATTTCTTTTCCATGGTGGATCCCAAACCCAAAACTCCCTCCACAAAATTTTGATGCCAATGGCATTCCCTTATGCCCCCCACATGGATTCCCCATAGCCTTCTCCTACACCATTCCTATGGCAGTCTACCCAAACAACCCATAAAACATGCAAAACATTCACCATTCACAACAACACAAGAAAGAAATGACAGCAATAAAAGAAAGAATAAACTCCTACCTCTCCATGGAAGGATTTTCTCCACACAACAAGATTTGAATGTCAAAAATACAGTCCCAAAACAACAACTCACAAGCATGCAAAGTTCTCCAAAACTTCCTCCAAAAACAAGAGCTCCAACAAGAAAATGCACCCCCAAGGAAGAATGTAAAAAGGTTCAACAACCAAGCAAAAACTTCACCCAAGCTGCTCCAAGGTAAGAGCTCCAAACACAAGAAAAAATATGCCCCAAGCTTACATACAAAATGCTTCAACCCACAAAAACAAGCAAAGAGTTTTCATTGTATAGAAAAGAGAAGAGAAGAGGATGGTGTGGATCCATGTAGGATGCCACATCACACCTCCTCAATTCCAACACCAAAGTCAAATTTCAAACTCCAATGCACAATAAAGAGGTGGGTCAAAATATGACAATCTACTTGCACACTCCAAAAAGCCCACACCCCAAAGGACTGAAAATTAAATAAAATGTAAGAGAGTACAACATGATTAATAAAATACATTAAAAATGTCTAAAATCAGTCCTCCAACCATAGGCATAGTTGGTAAATTAAATTGAGAGGTATGGGACAAGTTTTACTTGTCCCACAAGCCTCCAAAAACAGCTCCCAAGGACAAATTCGAATTTCCATGGAGGTGGAGTGTTTCATACTCCAAAATCTGACTTACACAAGCTCTTACACAACTAACACATCACTTACAAATTTATTACAAAGACAACAACTTCTATAATTATTTTCCCATATCCCAATTTGATTTATTTATCTTTTAACCATATGTTTTCTCACATTAATTTTCCACAACATAATTAAATAAAGAAAGGAAACACATCACTAATAAAACACATACAACAATAATAAAAAGTAACCACATTAATAAAATATACAAACCCATGGTCACATTTAAAGGTGATTCCCCCCCCATGGAAATCCCTAACAAAATACACACACACACAAAAACATGTTGCCATGGTGACCTTGTTGAATTCACCTAGAATTCCAATGTGGTTGGTCTCCAATCCCTCGATGTTTTGTTGTGATATTTTAACCTACAAAACACAAATACCTCCTTCGGCCTCATGGCCATATCAGAACATCCAAAATGAATATATAAAATAATCACAAAATCATCTAACATATGTGAATCACAACAATCATCAAGGCAATTTAACAAAATCACTTACAATTTATATCAACAACATCAAAGTAACAACTATATCATCAATCATTTCATCATAATTTCCATTTTCTAGGTTTACTCATAATCTCCAAAAATCACATGCATAAATAACTTCCATTAAAAATCCATGTCAAATAGTATATCATCATCCACATATGAGTGTCTCTAATAATCATCATGCATCATATTTAATTAGATTCAACAATAATCCATGATCTGACATCTAACACCATACTAAATCAAAACTATAATAATGTCCATCATATAGTCTACAGTATCATGATCAATGTAATAAAAGGTGCCAAAGGGAAGTGGGCACTACAATTGGGCCACCAGAAGAAACCATTGTATGGAGAGTTGATAAACTATCTCAAAGAAATGCTTCACAATGGAGAAATACAAACATTCTCTATTTCAGTTAAGCCATTCTCAACCCCATCACCTAAGGTCATTCCATCAAACTTAGATGGGTTTTAGTCTCTTAATATCCCATTTCTTGGAGAGGGTCAACTCTTATTCTAAATGTGCCCTCTTATTATCAAGATACATTCACAACATCTTCATATTCCAAAATGATTCAGGTTGTTCATTTAGTTTATGAAGAGAAGTGGGAATCTTAATAAACCTTTCAGGTTGCAATTAGAGATTTCCTTTGGCATTTGTGTAGTCATTGACCCACATTTGTGGTTCCAGAATAGCCATGTGATCACAGCTGTCTTGGAGGATAACTATCATTTCATCCAACTTCCAATGGTTGCTTTGGTATGAAAAATCCACCTTTGAACTAGTTGATTTTTCTTGCATGACACGCTTTTGTCCTCACCATCTTGCTCTGGAAATAGACATTCTTCTAGTTGCAAGTTACCATAAGGATCAATAGTAGTCCAATAGTATTAGACCTATCTATTTTTATGACCAAATGTAACCTCTATGGTCAACCCAAATGCTTCTAATTGAATTTTTTTTGGGTTTTTTCCCAATATCACCCATTCTGTAAATTTTAGGCTTACCATGATCACTAGTTCATGAGATTTTAAAATTTCAATTTTTAATTGTCCAAGCTATGGACATACAAAACCATTAATGGAGCTTGGAAATAGTTAGACTCTTTCCATTTCCACATCCACCTTTTGACATGAAACTTGCATTTTTTATGTGGGTATTTTTGATCCTTATTTCACCGATAATGAATTTAGTCTCTTCAAACCGATTGCCAGGATTGATCAATCAAATTCCAAAATTGTTCTCACCTTGATTCAATAACTTGGTGATTTCTTTAATGTGATCTAATAATTACACTATGTTGGGAAGGTTTTACGAACATGCACACATGACTTAGTCTTTAATGGCCTCTAAAAATCGAAGACTGTCCACTCAAAAGATGGTTCTTCGATTCGTGCACTTGGATTTACATCAGTTATTTTTTAATTTCTTTTACCAATTCAACAAAGGGTACTTGATGAATTTCTTCACATTCTTCAAATGATTTCGATCAGTCCTTCCTCGTAAAATTTATCTATTTTCATTGGACATTTGGTGAACCGTGGTAGAGCTTTTAATTATAAATGGCATCATTTTGGACAAGTTTATTGAGTCATGGACAAGAGCTATGACAGGGTAAATTAAAAATCAGAAGACATGGTATTAAAAAACATGCTTAAGTGTCCTCTTTAAATAACATTCAAAAATTTACATATGCCAGGTATTTAACATCATTTTATGTCTCTGATCTCCCTCTAATTCACAAGAGATTGAAAGGGTCATCAAATTTACATCACACTCCATTAACTGCATTCTTGTTCTTAAATATCCAACGATATAGCATTAGGGCTGTACAAATGCTTGTCAGAAAAGCACCTAGTGGTTATTAATCGGTCTTAAGGTATGAAAACCAGGAGACATAGCTGGGGCTGGGTGCATTTTTGATCATCCACAGAATGTCCCTTCTAAGCATCTATAGGAAGGAAAGGGTCATTGAGTTTTCACATCGCACCTGGTTCCAAATGGCACTTGGCATGAATCCGATAGTTGTCATTTGGCTCCTAGAATTAGCTCACAAGGGAACACATATACTTAAACTTACATTTCTAGAAGGTCACATGGATGACTTGAGGGAACATCAAGACACTGGGCATAATTTTCTTGTCCCAACATGTTTTATTCATTTTAAAAAATGGACAAAAAGGTCATCAGTTTTCACATTGCACAGGTTTAATACTTGTCACGATTAATTTTATAAAGGGATAGGCTCCAAACATGAATCACTTGGGCTTGAACTGGTTTCAGAAGGTTCCATGGGTGACCAAGGGCATAATTAGGGTTGGGCATTTTTAATGTCCCATATGTCCCATTTGACTTAAGGGATCGAAAGGGACATCAATATGTGCCAAGATCCTAGAGCTGACACGTGTAGCTCTTCAAAAATTTGACTGAGCCTCGAACTGCTTACCTTGAGGGTAACTTGGAACGACAATAAATTGAGCTCCTGATAGAATTTTTTGGAAAAATTATATGAAGTTGACTACTTAAATGGCTTCCAATCCAATGATGAGGGTTCAGTCGGCTCTTGATTCCTCCATTTAGAGCCCTGAAATCAAAGTTGATTTTCCTCTAACTCCCTAACTGAGCATGAATAAAACTAGATAGTAATACCTATTGCTACCGGCTAAATTGTTGTGAATAAATATGATTTCTGGCCATCTTGTAGATATTGGCCTATATCCCTTTCTGAAGATGTTTTGTTTAGCTCCTAAATCCTGTAGCAGAACTCTTATATCACTTCTCGAAGCTCATTAGTTGTTTTGGCAATGTGCACTGCCTAGGCCTGAGGTAATACCTGTTTCTGATGTAATCTTCCCCAACTCCTTCAAATATTTGGTAGCATACCTAATCTTCGGCAAAATACTCAATTCACTTGCATGTTTATATACTAGACCTTTATTGCATCCATGTTGTTGAAAATGCTAATTCTAGCATTGTTCCACTCTAGGGGGTTGCACCAGTCCCTGAAAGAGTGGTAGCCCTTCCAAGGAGCAACTGCCCAATACTTAGCATTCTTCAAGAACTCCTAAAATCACCTAGGGGGATATGACTTGACTTTCCTAATATCTACCCAAAAACTAAAGTTAACATCTACTTGGGAGGTCATTGGAAAAGTTCTAGGTCGATGCTAAATGGGTAGACTATAGAACAAGTTCTTGGAAAGGTAAGAACTTGAAAGAATTTGACACAGGGGTATCGCTAAATAAATCCCTTTTTGAATTTTATTGTATTTTTGAATTCCCAGAAAAGGGTAATCAATGGTACTATTGTGGATGAAAAGGAGTATGAAAACACACTGAGATCTATAAGGAACAATGAAACTATTTATTGCTCTATTAATTAAACTGATAGGAAAAACCCTATCATTTCTTGAATCCCTGATGTACCTAGCTAGATGTCGTTAGGTTATCTTTAATGGTTATGAATCATTGTTTAAGAGGTAGCCAATGCTCATAGAGAGGTTTCAGTTTACAAAAGACCCAACTTCATTTTATTTTAAAGATTTATCATATATATATATAGACGTAATTGGCATCTAATATGTTTCTAGAGTTAATAAGTTCATGCCTAAAAATAGTAATTTTAAATTTATATGCTAAGACTTATGGGATTTCATATGAATTTAGATGGCCGAGCCAACAAAAATTCCTTAACTATGATCATATATTGCCATCCCAAACCTTATGTTGATATTTAAAATTTATGCATAATCAAGTGTCACTAAAAAAACTTCATATTCCAATTTGCATCCAGGTTCCAAAATGTTGGTGTCACAGGCCCAGCATATCATGGAGATTTGAAAATGGAAGTGATAAACTCAAGTTCTAACACAGAAAAAATGTTTGCACAATCATGCAATTGGTAGCTTCACAAGGGAATTCCTCAACAAGCCCCTATGTCATTAATGTCATTCCTAAATGCTGTAATCTACAATGGCATACCCTGTTGTAAGCGTATGAAGGTGCACCAATAGGGAGGTGTCTGAGATACAGGTGATGAGCTATTCTTAGTTGGATGCATTCAATAAAATAGGTTGCACGGTCAAAATAGTACCTTTCCATTATACATTGATTATTCATCATCCTTTAACGGAATTAAAGTAAAATATTCTAATTGCATTAACTTAAAATTGCAAAAGAGTAACAACACGTTAAGTTTTAACCATTTGTGTAGTATAATTTAATAACAACAATATTAAAATTTTCAAATTCAAGAATACAGAATACCAGATATGATATCAATTATGGTTTGGAAGACACCAAAATTCAGGTCGTACCACTCATGTGGGACAATGTGGGCTATAACGAAGATTGGATTGTTAATTTAATGTTAACCTTCAACAAGACATATTGAATATCCCATAGTTGACACATGACAAATTGATGCGTACTAATTATTAGATTTTGATTTAATTATTCATAACTCACTTTAGGAACTTCATTCTGAATTTTTCACCTATAAACCTGATCATAAACCTATTTTTATGTTTCTATTTAACAGAATAATATACGTATGCATATGCGAAATCTTCTAAAGTATTTAAGCCTATTAAGATAACTTAGACTTTGTGGGATCCATTAAACACATTTGCCAGATGCATACTTATTCTCTTGTGGACAGCATGCCCACTTATCTAATGTGCCAACGAATACATAGTTGACCATAACCAATTCCCACTTGCAGACATTTATCGGTTAAAAGATTCCAATGATCTCACAAGTTTCCGGCATCTTACAATTTCCTTCGACTTGCAAACTATGTTGGTTCCATTGATCAATGTTTGACTACACCCTAATTATGATCTGTTAAGTTACCATATTGAATTGATTTTAGTCAAGATCAAGATGGATAGGATAGGGAACGAATGATTAGAATTTTTGAAGTATGATATGATTTTGGCTTATCCAAAATTCACCCCTCAAGGTAATTTTGATAACATGCATCAAATTCTTTAAGTCCCAAGCAAGTATTTTGATTCAGGAAAAAGATCATGTTTCTAATTGGGTCCCCTCATATTTTTCTAACTCTCATTGTCCAAGAAGAAAAGAGCAAGTTCCAAAATGTAAAAAAGTTGCAAAAAACAAGCTTGGGCCAGGAAAAATCACTGAAAAATGGCTAAGTCCTAGACTCTTAGTGCAGGTCGGGACATGTTGGGACATCTGGGCGCGAATGACGTGAAATGAGCCAAACTGGTGCGCTCATTGAAAACAATACATCCGGGCGCGACCAAGTCGGGACACTATTGGTGAAGTGAAAAGCGCGAACTCGGCCGAATAGTAGATATGAAATTAGTCAAGGCTTGCAATTAAGCACAAAACGTTGAAAAGTACGCGAACATGGCAATCGGCCGAAATCGATTTAAGGCGGGAAACAGTTGGGCCAAAAGTACGCGAATTACGTGAAACCGGCCGGATTTGGCCGAATTTATAAGAATTTTGTCTCGGGACAGTTGGGACATCAAGGCGCGAACAGTTCGAACATATAATTTGTCCCAAATTGTTCTGAAAGCATAATGGGACGCGCGGGCCAAAAGTTTAAACGAACAAGGAAGCCAGAATCGGCCGAAATGGGAGATTTTTCACTGTGCCAAATGGGACAAAGGACATCGCGGGATGCGAAAAGCCGAAATGGCTTGAAGGCAGGGAAGAAAAGTCAACGTTTGGTCCGTGAAACTTCAAACGGCCATAACTTTTGACTCCGAGCTCCGATTTTCACAAAATTGGACTTTCTGGAACGAGCACGATGTCCTCTACGCCAAAAAAACTAGATTTCTTATTTTTAATGAGGGTAGATATATTTAAAATAAAAGAAACATATTCGGATCCAGTCAGTTAATGCTCATTCCCGTCAAATGACAGAAAACGCCTGCCAGACCCAAAATAGCTGCCCGCACTCAGAAGGCCATAACTTTTGCATTTCTCAACGAAATCACACAAAATTGGTACCGTTGGAATCGTGGCTCCGAGCCAAATGTACAACAATCAAGAAATTCTAGATTTGATGAGAAATTGGTCGAGATTTTTTGGAAAACGTGGCCGAGTTCATAACAGTGTTTTATTTGGTAGTTGGGAGTGCAATTAAGAGGCATGGTCATCATTCTTTCTCTGCTGCAGCACATGGGACAGTATGGGGAGCCTTTTGCAAGTAATGTATAATCATTTTACTCCATTTAATGCCTCTTACAGGTGGTTGAAGGATAGATTTCGGGATTTCCATTTTCCCTTCTCTTTCCCTTCTCATTTTTCTATAAATTGGAGTGTTGGGCTCATTGTAAAGGGAGAGAGTTTTTGTAGCAAAGCTCTGTCAAAATTTATTTGTGAAGCCAATGTGTTGCAGGCCCTTGTAGTGGACTCCTTGCATGGTGATCCAGGCCCTTATCTTGTAATAGATTGAACTGTGCATATCATGAAGCAATAAAATACAAGTTTGTTGATTTATCTTCCCCTGCTGTGTTTTCTTGCATTCTTCTTGCCCCTTTAATCTTTCTACAAGAATATTGTGTCTATTTATTATGTTCTTGCAGGAATCCATTATCATTGTGTGTGCTTGAATATTTTTGTGAATGCATTTTGCTAGATTATGGAGAACTGTCATCACCTCTTCTAGTGTGTACTTTGCTTCTGTATTTCACACATTTGGAGACTACTCTCACACCCTCCTTTTCTGGTGTATCACTGGTTTAGTGTAGGATTTCATTTTATGCACTCTCTCTCCCTGGTCCCTTGGAAATTTAGATTAGAATAGTTAGTTTACCCTGCATTAGAGTAGATTGTGGCAGGTAGTTTAGGAGCAAGAACTAGCTTTCTCTGGAGTTCTATCTCAAGTAGCAAGTCCCACAACTTGGAGATAGTACCCATGTTATCCAATCACACTCGTGAGCCATCAAGTATCATGATTCGAAGCCTGATGCAACATTTTACAATAGGGGTGTTGTGATTTGGTGATAACAGTCTCTTGGGGGAAGCATTGAATGACATAGGTTTAAATGAGTGATTGAGGTCAATGTATCATATATGATCTCATCTTACAAGGATTATGACATTGAGTGTTGACAGAGATTTATGCATTTACTGTGAAAATGAAGTTATTTGATCTAATTTTTCTTTATTGTTAACCATTGGAGTATCTTGATTGATTTCTCTAATTCTCCTTTTGAAAATCATTGAGAATTTCTAATGAAGATGTGCAATTGAAATGTTATGAATAAATCATAGCTAATTGTGAAAGAATTGAAGTTACAGAGTTAGTAAGATTGTTCCTAGCATCAATGAGATATACAATCTCATTGAAATTCAAGATAATTCTTTCGGATGACTCCATGATTCCTTTTCTAGTATTTGTCAACTTGATGAGCACCATATTTCTATGTAACTCCCTGGTATGATTTTATGGAATTTTCATTTGATTATGCCATAACAACCTTGATTAAGCCATTGACTTTATAATTCCTAGTTATAGTTCCATTGACTGCCACAGTTTAGTAGATATTACAGTGAACGTCTTACTCAATATGAGGTCATAAAAAATAGGCGATCGATCAAGTGACATGCCCCTTGCCTGATTGTTTGTATGTAACTTCATTGGATGCTTGAGAATAATGTCTGAGATGCATGGATATCATGTTTGGATTGGTTCTTAAGCACTTCCAATCAGTGAAGGATGAGCAGATTAGGTCTGAATGTATATCCAGATATTTAGGAGCAGGCTAGGATACAACTGCTCATCCAATTTAATCCCATCTCGTACATTCCTTCTGGAGGTGTGACATGTGTTCGATTTGGAAACCCATATGAGACAACTATGCAGAAATGTATTATAAGTGTATCCGATGGACCAACAGAGTATATTCCGATAATGAGGTGAATTCTTGATAGAAAAAAGTTTATGATGATTGTTACGATTTATTTCATTGACTCCAGTTGTCTATAATGACACCCCGATGGTCTTTACATCAAGTAAAGGTTATAACCATTCAATTACTATATGAGATTGAATTGTGAGTTATATTAAATCCTGATTCATGATACCAGTATAAGGGCATACACTGTGCCAGAGAGACTGTATCTCGTTGTTCTTTCAGAACATTTCATATTCACTAATGACGTGAAATTATGTATATATATCATTTATATCATAAAACAAAGGCATTACAACATGCGCATAGCATCACTTCAACGGAATATGAAATGGCTTGATGCACGTTGTACCGATTTTCTCTTTTCCATGGAGGTCTATTAGTGGATTTAAACATGTGAGGCTATATGATTAAAATGTTTAAGCATATTTATACTTAGTTTGATCATATAAACATACATTACATAATAAGTGTTATAGAGCTATCATAACTTGGCCTATAACGCCTAGATTTTGCAGCTATAGCTAGGATATGTTCTGTAGAAAATTGAGGTAACTTGTACCATATTTCTTGAAAGAATATAGAGCATATAACATTCAGATTGGACTTAACTATAGAGAGATCAACTTCAAGGATATCTAGAGCAATCAGGTATTCATTAGGTTGTAAGTTCTATATTCTTATATTATTTAGATTGATATCACATCACTCAGACATTCATGGAGTCATTCACCTGAGAGTGAAGCAGGTAAGTCCCTTTTTTATACCATTGATTTGAATCATGCATGTTACAACTGGACTATTGTAAATAACTACTAAGTTAAGAAAGAGCATAGGAACATAACCTTCCTTCTATTTCCATATATCCATAGCTCTGACCAATGGAATCATATATATATATTTTATCATACTATTATATCCTATATGTTTGTGAGAACCTTTACTAGTTCATTCATGGAGCCCTCATTCCACATGAGTATTCAACCTAAGCAAAACCACAATATTAATACATTATTATCTCCATTGTTCAAATCCATGTTATGCAAAGTGTATAAATCATACAACTCCCTTAATAATCCACCCTGCTATGAGGCTCCTAAACCATTGGATTAATACAATCAAGATTTAGAATCGCATGTGGTGCCAGTACAACTCGTAGACTTGACCCATGATCCTCTCAAGTATATCTGGTTCATACTCATACAGGAACATTTGCATTACAAATTTTTTGTGGTCAATGCCAATTCATCCTTCAGTATCTTCACAATGAAATATGCCAATGTGTCTATAAATGCTGGTCAATTGGGACCATGATTTTGAGCATATTATTCCAAGCCTAAGATTTGCAGTGACACTTGATCTAGGGGTTGGGTTGTACCATCCTGATAGATTTGAAGAATTCTAGTAGAGTCTGAATTTATGGCCTCCAAGTGTCAGGTGTCTGCCAATCTTGTCGCTATGTTTGGTGGAGATGGAGCCTGTGGGCTCTTATTCCACGTCCTATTCCGGGTCATGGGAGACTCATGACTTCTACCCATGAACATCCAACCTTCTTCTCTTATTCTTTTAACTTGTTTCACACATACTCATGACGTTATGTCCAAGCGTTGCGTCTCTGCAAACCACGTGGATTCCTATTTCCCCTTTTCTGATACTCACCATGATGTGCCACATTTCCTTGAGGTGCCTATTCAAGCTCGGAACCTACAAAAACTTCATTTTCACCAATCTTGCTGTAATGGGATCAATCATTCTGAGGTCCCACCGGGCATCACCCCAATAACTAATTGAATATGAATCACATGACACCCACTGAATGAATGCAACTAGATCTTAGTGTGAGAAATGAGATATCCAGGCTTATGCCTAGGAATTCCTCAATGAAGGACCATTCTAGATAATAGAAGTGACGGTGAAGGACGTATTCTAGAATCGACATTATGTTCCACCTAAGAATAGTAATGCATGATAGTCATGGCCTTCTTAAATCTTTTCAGGTGCACAATATAATCGCAAGCTACTCCAATTGGGTACTCCTAAGGTCACTCTAATTTGCCAAGCTCAGAGTTCAACAGAGGTGAATAGCTTGACTAAAAATCATTCAAACATAAAATCAAGACACCATCTCATTGCATGCATCATATGGAATGGTCTATAAGTTTTCCTTGCAGTATTAAACAGTAAATTATTTATACTTGTGAGATTGACATATATAAGGATGTGAGACAATGAGTTTTTCAAGTGAAGATCAGGTAAGGTTTCGAGCATTCTCAATCTTGACAATGGATTCATATCTTCTTTATGAGATTCCCCTTGGCATTTTTCTCCTAGAATCTTTGATGTTCTAAATGATGTTTTATCTGCAACAACAAATCAATGCCTGCCATTATGTTATTAAATCCAACAATTTTCATGTTTGGCTAAAGTAAAAATGGGAATGTAACCCAACTAATGACGCAAGCACATTTGTTGTACTCCTTAGTTGAGTTGCTTCATACAATCCTTCTTTACACTGCTCGTCTAACTGCTTCTTAATCACCAGTGCAAACCAATGCTCTATAGAAAAGATAGGACTGTAATGATGGTAGAGGACCCTTGTTTCAAATGGATATAGAGCTCACCTAAGCTAGATCCATAATTTGGATGACCATTTGGTGGCTTTACCAGTGCCAAATGAAAATGAACCCCATTTTATAGACTACTGATGGTTTCCATGGATAGAAGACATAAGTTAGACCGCTGAGGGATTATTAGGTGTATGACTTAACGAAAATCACCTTGGCCTTTGCAATCTCTTTAAATGTTCAATTGCACTTTGCTGGATTTATCTAATTATAAATCCTACTTTGAAAGCTACCTTGGTTAATGTAATCCATTACCTTGAATAAAAGATGGGGTTCAAAACCTATCAGCTCCTCACTCCAGATCCATAATCCTAAGAGGAAGAACCCGAAGATCTATCCTCATTTCTAAATCGGATGCATACTTTGTACATCAATGCTAGAATTAATATGAGTTCGTTCATCTGATGATCTAAGGTAATCCATCTAGGTTTATCCACTTCAAAATATGAAATGTGCCTTCCAGGGAAAACATTACCAGGAATTGTGTCATGTACACTTTGAAACTCTGGCAAGCATAAGTAACTCCCTTAGAATGTAGTAAATCTTCTACAAAACAATACCCAGCATCCTAGAGAGGTCTTGATGCAGATGAACTCCGGGTATGTAGCCTACCTATGTCCTCCCAAAATCCAATTGACACTTTGCATAAACACTCCAACATACCTCAAGTGTACTCTAGTGATTGGTCCTTCATCTACACCTGGTGTACATTATAACTCAGATATCTATATGATTCTTGAGGGCTAATTTCATACTTAGACCTCCCATTTCTAACAGTGCACCACTCCAAAGGGACTAGAAAGTCTCAAAACCAAAACTACCTCTAGTGTGTACCGAGGTTTAGTCACCTGAAGAGGATCCTCTGCATCTGTTAGCTCAAACTAGCAGATCTCCTTATAATGTGTTAAGGGAAGTTGTCAGTGGCTGACTTTGTCCAGTCAGAACTATCCAAGAATATTCAATGTATAAATTACTTGTTCTCCTATTGGATATTGGATATTTGGTCCAAGAGGGAGGTGGTCATGGTGCCGAAAAAGGAAATAGTAAAAATGCCAAAGCACTACACCTACAGAAATTGTATCTTTTACACTAAACAAACCATTGAATAAGTTTTTTTGGGACTAATCATTGACGCCAACATAGTGACCTATAGGAACCCATTTTCTTCTTAGAATCCACCTTTCCTAAGCATGTATATCTATCCAGGTTGCAGAGTCTCTTGTATTTATCTTTACTCTCCACTAAAATTTTTCATAAGTGGATTCCAGTTTCTAGATCTAAGGGTATCACTATATTCACGTACCATTCTAAGGGATGATACATGGAGAGAACAAATTATGTAGACCTATATCCCTTTGTCTATGTGCTTCTGTACCATAAGCATCCACTTACTTTGATCTTGAATTTCTGGCTCTGGAATCTTCTTTTCCAATATAGGATGAATTAGCTGTATAATTGTTTGGAAACTGGTCCCAGGGGACCCCTTGATCATGTTTCCAATTGATACTTAGTTCTCTAAGATTGTTCCTATGAAACCCTCCCATGGGTGCATATCCTGATTGGTGATACAGTTGGATCTTTGAGCATATAGAAACTTATTCATTTGTCTACATGTAAGTGCCCAATCCCCGTATGCATGAAATACATTGAATAGGAATTTGATCACACATGCCGTGAAGATCAACATAAGCTCTGTAAATTACATAAGGGAAACTCAATTTCCTATCTTCTGACAAGTACAATTCTGAAATCCATCTATGCACAATCTGAAAACTTATACTAAATGTACATATGCATGAGACATCCTAATGAGAATGCTGCAAGGAAATTCCTTGGGATTGGTTTTCTAGTGCATTTCCATACTAAGGTTCAGATAACTTAAACGTAGTGAGCCTTCTCCACTTGAACCTATTCTACTCCCGCTTAGGCAACACTTAAGATAAGACTGCATCAAATCTGTCTGTAAGGGACTTTCCCTGGTCAAGATATTTCCACATATTCTCATAGTTTATAAGAACTAGATCCTCCAAAGAAATGTATGGATCTCAATTAAATTAGCACCAACAATACTTATATTGATGTCCATTTGATGTTCGTTAATAGTTTCTTGATAGGAAAATTTTGTTAACTCCTAATCATGATTCCTTAGAAGTATATACCATCTTTTATTTACAAGCATGCTTGCATGGTTATTTTCATAGTTCATAAGTGTAACTTCCTGCATCATAGGATGACTATTTACATCAGGGTTCTGTTAGTTGCAAATCAGCAGCACCCCCTGGATGTTGATCAGATTTCTAGTTTGATCATACTAGCATCCAGTGTGATTGCACAACATTGAATCCTCTTCCCAAGTGTGGGCCTTGCAAAAATGGAAGAGGAATCTCCAGATTAGAGGCTAGTTCCTCAAACTCCTCTGATCAAGCTATTTACTAGTGCACAATTGCAGAGGTTTAAACTCCTAAATCTAATCTAAATTCCAAAGAGACAAGAGATAGAGAATGTAAAAAAGAAAGAACTAATGCTAAAAGGTGATGCACCAAAGGAGTTGTAGACACCTAATGCTACATGAAATACTGCAATGGAAAGGAAGCACACAAACATGCATCAAATGCTCAAAATGTAATGGTCAAGATCAAGAAAGCAATGATAGATATATGAAAGGTATTGAGATTTTCACAGAATATATATTGGACATCTCAGATCCAATAAGTACAAGAAGTGATCCAGAGGCATGACAAATACTGCATTACATTGTATGAAAGGTAAAATATCTTTTAAAATTATACCAAGGAGGAAGAAACGTAGAAGGAAGTTGTAGAGGAAAAAAGTGGATCATAGGAATTTGCAAAATGAACATTTGGCTTTTACAGTGCAAACCATGACCCCAGGAGAGAGAAACACGGGATATATGCAAGGGGTTCAACCATTGACCAAAATGCCATCAAAACAGCATGGGCAATTTCACAGACCCATTCCCTATGGAAGACATTTTTAACCATGCTGGGAGAGAATAAGGAGCCATTCTTCATTAAAAATGGTGGTTGAAACGTCATTTCTGTCCATGACCATGTGCCAGAGGTGTTTCTTAATTTTCTCTCTCAAAATGAGTGGAAATGGAAATGACCTTGGAATCTTGTAGATAATTTTCCAAATTTCCATTGATATAAAGAACGTGAAAAGAGAAGCTCTGGATCGAAAGATATGGTGATTTGAAGTTTTAGGAGAAAAACAGGGCCAAATCGGGTCGGTGGGAATTTTTTTTGAATTTTTACCTTTTTGGTCGATTTGGAATTTTTTAAAATCATTCCTCCATGACCCCACCAGTCCAGGTGCCAAAATTTTTTATTGAGGCGGGCCCCTAGTCCCGCTCCATTTTTATAATAACATTTAGCCTTTGGAAAGATTTTCCAAAATTTCCCCGCCGTGCCACATCTGAGCTGGGAAAGTGTGGCCCTCTGAAGGTTTTCACTTTGGCCCATTCTTTAAAATTTTCATGAGGTTCACTTTGATATTTTTGCCTAGAACATGGTCAAAACCACCATTGGATGAGGCACAGGTTGGCCCTATTTAAATTTCCTCTCAGGCTACATTGCGCGATAAATTTTTAAATGAGACACAGACATGGCCATGCAATTAGATGCAATAAGTGGAAAGGGGTTTTCCCTTTTGAATTTTCCTTTATTTTTCCTTGGCAAAGACAAATGTTCCAGGATTTGTTTTGCCACTCCTTGAACTGTCCTCATTGGATAAATCTGATGGGGTACCACAGGTAGCACATTTAACAATTTTAATTTAGATACAAATGGGACAAAAATTCCTCTAGATTTCCACCCAAGTCGTAAGGCAGTCTTAGGGAACCTCCTTCAGGTAATGACATGGCAAATATTGGTTAGAGGGGCCAGGTTCAAAAATTCCTTGCACCCAAACTTTGTCAAGGACTTTCCCAACCTCCACCAACTTAGCCATCACAAATGATTTGTCCTCAACAACACAAAAATTCTTCCTTTTGTCTTTTGCCATATGTCTCTTGGTAAAAATTTCCTTTATCCGACCCCGGCCCGATGTTTTTTGGACACGTGGCACGTTCTATTAGCTCTGCGGGCCTTTCAGGGGAAAATTTCCCACAAAAACTCCGCCGAGCCATAACTTGAAAAATACATGGAGTTAGGAGGAAAACTTTACCTTTCTGGAAAGCTGAGAAAGAGCTCTATCCAATGGTGCCACTTCGAGAAGGTTTTGAGTGCCTAAAATCCAAAATTTTGTGACTGAGGCACAAGAGAGGGAAGAATGGGAGGAGTTAGCCACAAAATGAGCAGGGGGCACATTTTGGATAACAATTTTGGCGACTCAGAGGGGTCATCTGCCTGCTGGATGAAGTTACCAGTTGTCCTGAAGCATCCATTGGGCATGGAGTCATGAGTTGTAGCCTGCAAACTGATCTGAACTTTGAAAACCTCCTCTCTGAGCCACTTGGAAACCCACTGAAATGGACTATGCAAGAGCAAAACCAAGAGCACCACAAAAACTATGTACAAAACTAAAATCATACATGCTCCAAAATGGAACATGCAGAGTGTGCACAAGCACTTCTTTTACTGAAAGAAAAACCTACCTATCCTACTCTAACTGGAAGCAAAAGTGGGCTAAACAAACCCTGCAACTGGTTGGGAGAAATAGCTTCCCTTTCTCAAAAGTTGGTACCATGCAACTGATTTGGCACTGAACATGGCTGATTGGATGAGTGGAAAATCAACAAGAAGCTGGTCTTCTACCCAAATCATCAAGGTGTCAACTGAAAATAAATCCAATACCTCTTTTAGTTGCTCTGCATTTGGATTGAAGAGGTATGACAGCTGATCCTTGGTACTTTGTAGCTCACCCTCATGCTTAGAAGCAAGCATGACTGGTTGTGACTTCTCCTTTGACTCCAATGAAGTCAAATACCTTATTGGGCAAGGTATGATCCATTTGATATGCCCATAGCTTTGATTTTCAACTCCAAAAATGGAGTCTTCTTGTAGACCTTCTTGGGTGGGTGATGTGGAAGCAATGGTAGGACTTTTCTGCCCTTTCTCTTCCTTCATGGCAACATGGAACTCTTCTATAGTGTGCAACTCCTCGTTATTGATTGCAACATCCAATGAAGTTGCTTTTGCATTGTTGTTACCTAGCTGCAATACATTGTTGGCTTTGGAGCTCCTCCATTGTAGCTTTTGGAAGATCAAATTCTTCCAGCTTTGATTCAAGAGGCATGTTGCAAACTGTAGGTGAGCTTGAACTCTTTTGTCCATGGCAACAAGTTCTTGTTGTTTGGAGAACGAATGGTGAAGAAGGAAACATGGTAATTTCAGCTAGCTCTTCATCAAAACATTCTTCTAAGTCTGATGGAAAATCAAACTCTTGAATGTCTTGCTGCAGCAAAGTCTCTCCCTCTTGTATGGTGGCCTCCAAATCTGTATTTTCTTCACCCTGTATAACTTCATTTTCAAACATGAAACTTGTCAATCCAAACTCATCCTTAGGAAATCAGATTGTTGGAGAGATGAAGTGGGAGAGAAGCATGAAATTTCTTGTGCCTTTTGCTCACAATTTGGATCCTGTTTTGTTCACCTCCATAATGGCTTCATCAATCAAATCAGCCCCTTCAAATGAAAGCAAAAATGCTCTCAATAATGCTTCTTCTTCTACTATTGTAAAAACTGACTTGAACTCATTCATTTGCTCCTCAAAGATGGGGTTTTGAGACTGTTTTCCTTCCTTCTCGATGGCTGATTTTGCAGTGCAAATTGGATCAGCATTTTCTTTGGGCAAAGTGCCAACATGGACACCCAACTCATCACCAACAAACTGCTGTTTTTCTCACTTCACTGCTGTTATAAAATCAGCCTTGTTTTCCACTTGTTCTCCAACTTCAACATCCTCTATTGGTTTCACCATCAAGGGGATTTTGTAATCCCGAATTTAAGAGCCCAACTCTTCAGACTTTGAATTTCTTCATCCTTGTTTGGCTCTTCTTTCTGCTGCTGTTTTCCTTGATTGGCATTCTGATTTTTATCCTCCCAACATGGATTTGGGAATGCAAGAGGAGAAGTGGATTGTAACTCAATTGATTTTACAAATTTTTTGTGGTGGTGGAGGAGGTAGGAACTCTTGTTTCTTTGGAGGGAATGGCTGTTTGGAAGGGAAAAGGACAGAAGAATTGAGATGGGGTGGAAGACTAGGGAATGGAGAAATGGATTCAACACTTGGGATAGCAGATGGAGAGTTTAAAACTTGACACTTCTGAGATAAAATAGATTGGGAAAGAGGGAGAGAAAAGACATGAGATGGTGTGCTTACCTGTTGACAAGGTTTCTGAATACTCCTCTCATACACCTTTATTCCTTTAGTCCATTTTGCAAGCAATGGTAGTGTTGTAATCATGAAGTCTAGCTTCTCTTGAGGGCTGTAATGCCTTGGAAAAGGTCCCACCCATGGACAAGGTGCTGTACAACTTGATTCTAAATGTTTTCATTTGTGCTTGAGCCCTGGATTGCACCATGTTTACCTCTATCTTTTGGATTTGTTCTAGCAGATCTACATTTTCTTCTTGACTGTCCTCACAACTAGCATACCCTTGTGCTTGACATGCTTTATATCCAAACTAACTTTGGCACTACTGCTCATATGGGTAGACATGCTAATTTTGAATTTGACCAAAATGCTGATTTGGAGGATTTGTAAAACATGTTGGAGGTGTGATATACTGCTGTTGTAAATGTGAATTCCATGATGGAAATGAAGTCATGATTGCACAACTTCATGGAATGGAAAAGAATGAAAATGATGGAAAGAAGAATGGATGGAAATGAATGGAAAACAGGTCTGGAACTTAGAGAATGAGTTGTTTACCAAATGGAGTCGCCAGATGTGCTTTTGAAAGTGCCTCCAAAAGGCTAAATCTTTAACAGGAACACACCAACCTGTCAAAGATAAAGTGGAAGACCTCCTAATCCCACCGGTCTGCCACAACCTGGACACATGGCAAATCATTGGCAGCGGGGCCATCCTGATGTTGAAAAATTTCCTTCTTGATCAAAACACTTAGTCATTTAATTTTGCCAACTTTCCTCTTCCCAAGTGTGGGACTTGGCAGCAAATGATTGGTCGGCGGGCCCGCGGGAAAAAATTATTCCTTTTGAAACCTTTGCCAAAACACTTGGTAAAAACCAGAGGTTTCGTCCTAAATCCCCACCACTTAATTGGACACGTGGCAGCATCTCATTGGCTACGGGCCTTTCAGGGGAAAATTTCCCACAAAAACTCCGCCGAGCCATAACTTGAAAAATACATGGAGTTAGGAGGAAAACTTTACCTTTCTGGAAAGTTGAGAAAGAGCTCTATCCAATGGTGCCATTTCCAGAAGGTTTTGAGTGCCTAAAAGATGCAAAATTTTATGACTGAGGCACAAGAGAGGGAAGAATGAGAGGAGTTAGCCACAAAATGAGTAGGGGGGCACATGTTGGATAACAGGAACTCAAGATGATAAAGGAATTCTAGCTTCTTTTCCATATACAAAGGGAAAAAATTGCCTTCTGAAAACTTGTGATTATATCCACCCAAAAACAATAAGGACTTGAACTTAATATGCACATTGCCTTTGAAATGTCCATTGTTCTTTAGTGAAGCCTAATCAATTTTTTTTAGTAGAACCATGCCCTAAACCTTATTTGGGGGTATAACTTGAACAAAGGATGAACGATAAATTACAATCATTGAAGAGATTCGGACATCTTAATTGCCAGAAATGATATTTTTCATTATAAGATGATATTTTGGGGAATGAAACCTTTCACCTTTCCTCAATGCAAATCAAGGACCCTGATTCATAAAAATTCTTTTCAATGCTCATAACTTTTGTCCCCTCTGGGCTAAATGTAAAATTTGCCATTACAAATATGATCCTCAATTTGTGACCAACATTGATGGACCTCTTTTATCTATCCAAAGAACCCTCTAAATCAATCGCCTATCTGGGAAAATATGGCCTGCTTGAATTCAGATGAAGTTGAAATGGAACCAATATTACATGCTTATTACCAACTGAAAAAAACATTCTACATGGCCATTTTGCTAAGTATTTTGGTCATCAACAAAAAATGTGGGCCAAAAAACTCATTTATGAATTCATTCCAGTAGCCTTATGGGTCAGCAAAATGTCAAGACCATAAAAAACTCATCAAGGAACTTAGTCAAAACCTTATCAAATGCTACACCTTTAATGCTCTAGGAGAAAAACTTCATCAATGTTTTTTTAAAAATAATGCCATCAAAGAATAAGGAATATCATGGATCCACTAGATCATCATACCTATTGTTAACCTTAATAAAATAACAAGTTGCACAAGTAGATATAACTATCTAGTCTACCATGAAATCACACCAAGGAGCAAATAATTGCAAGTCATCTTTATAACACCCATGAAATTTAGTCTTAAGAATGACAAAATTCACATATTAAATTTCATGGTCATTTATGGCATCAAGTAGCATAGCATCTACAAAGTACTATAAATGCATTAAGCCTTATAGCTAATAATGAATCATATTCCACTATTTTCATCCACCTCATTGATCTTAAACTTGCCAAATGTATCCTCTTGGGGAATGATCAAAGTCAATGACTCGAAAAGGAATGTGAAGAGAAAGGTTTATCAGATCCGATTCATATAAATTCACTTTCTTCCTGAAATTATGGTTAGATCTCATGGTGGAAAATAAACTAAACTTGTTAACAACATGGTTGTACTAATTCATAGGTATTTAAGTAAGATAAATTCACTCTAGCACACATGTTTCTAGTCACCTTGATCATTTTGAAGTCAAAGAAACAACTATGGCTATGATTTAGGATATATGGTTAAACATGAAATACTTAACATCATTGATTTTTCCAAGGGATTATTGAAAAACTCTCACATAGGCCATCCACGTTTCTAAAAAATTTTCTTGAGCATAAAGCAATAGGTTTGACTAATCCTGTAAAATTGAATCGAACTCACTTAAATCAAAGTTGATTTTTCCCCTTAAGGAATGTAAAAGGTATTTCAATTGTGAGTTGGAAATGAGATCTAAGATGGTTGATATTCATTTTGGATAAATTTAAATGCCATCCTTTCAAATAATCTCCCCAAAAGATTTAGGAAGTGCAATGGCTTTTTGTTTCTTGGGATCGTAAGAGACACTCCATCTTCCCTACAACTGTAGTGCCCACTTCCACTTTGACACCTTTTTGATGCTTCATGTTGATACTAGATGAACACATTATAGACATTATTATGTTTTGATTTAGTATGTTGTTAGACATTTGATCATGGATTATTGTTGATCTTGATTTGGATTATGATGCATGATGATTATTAGAGACACTCATATGTGGATGATGATATACTATTTGACATGGATGTTTTATGGATGTTGTTCAGACATGTGATTTTAGATATTATGAGTGATCTAGAAAATGATATTTTATGATGATGATTTGTTGATTAAAAATGCAAATAATGTAGTAAAAAACTGCCTTGATGTTGTTGTGATTCACTTATTTAGATGATTTTGTGATTATATTTATATCATGTTGGATGTTCTGATATGGCCATGAGGCCAAAGGAGGTATTTATATTTTGCAGGTTAAAAATATCACAACAAAACATCAGGGGATCGGAGACCAACCACAATGGAATTCTAGGTGAATTTGACAAGGTCACCATGGCAACTTGTTTTATTGTGTTGTGTGTTGTTTTGTTAGGGATTCCCATGGGGGGATTACCTTTACATGTGACCATGGGTTTGTGTATTTTATTAATGTGGTTAAATTTTAATTATTGTTGTATGTATTTTATTAGTAATGTGTTCCTTTCTTTTAATTAATTAAAATTGTGGTAGATTAATGTGAGAAATCATATGATTAAAATTTAAATAAATCAAATTGGGATATGGGAAAGTAATTATAAGAAGTTGTTGGCTATTTGTATTAATTATGTAAGGGATGTGTAAGTTGTGTAAGAGCTTGTGTAAGTTAGATTTTGGAGTATGAAATACTCCACCTCCATGAAAAATTCAAATTTGTCCTTGGGGGCTATTTTTGGAGGCTTGTGGGACAAGTAAAACTTGTCTCATGTCTCTAAATTTAATTTACCAACCATACTTATGGTTGGAGAAGTGATTTTGAATTTTATAATGAATTTTATTAATCATGTTGCTTATGTTTTGAATTGCACTTCTTACATTTTATTTAATTTGCTGTCGCTTGAGGTGTGGGCTTTTTGGAGTGTGCAAGTAACTTGTCATATTTTCACCTACCTCTTTATTGTGCTTGGGAGAATGAAATTTTGTATTTTGTGTTTGAAATTTGAGGATGTGTGATGTGGCATCCTACATGGATCCACATCATCCTCTCTTCTTCCCTCTTCTATATAATTCAAACTCTTTGCTTGTTTTGGGTTGTTGAATCATTTTGCAACTTCTTTGGGGTGCACATTTTCTTGTGTTGGAGCTCTTGTTTTGGAGGAATTTTGGAGAAAGCTTTGCATGCTTGGGAGATTTCTGTTTTGGACTGTGTTTTTGGCATTTGAAGCTTGCTATTTGGAAACAAAAGTTACCATGGAGAGGTAGGAATTTAACTCTCTTTTCATGCTGTTATTTTCTTGTTGTGTTGTATGAATGGTGCATGTTTTGTTTTATTTGTTGGCTAGTTGGGTAGACTGCCATAGGAATGGTGTAGGAGAAGGCTATGTAGAATCCATGTGGGGGCATAAGGGAATGCCATTGGCATCAAAATTTTGTGGAGGGAGTTTGGGTTTGGGATCCACCATGGAAAAGAAATAGCTTGCATTTCTTACTTTGTGGGGGGCATAAGGAAATCTGTGGGGGGCATAAGGAGGGATTTGTGGGGGGCATAAGGATATGTGTGGTGAAATTTATTGGTGGTTTGTTATTGGTGGATTCCCAATTCCCAATTGGGAGGCATAAATAGCTTCCCCCATAGGTCTTTCTCCTTTGGCTTGCATGGTCAAGCTTGAGTTCTGTTTGAAATGTTTTTAAATGTAGTTGTGAAAAATGTTGTTTTGTGTTGAACTGTGTTTTATAATGAAATGTGTATGTGAAAAGAATGTTGTGTGTTGTGGAAGCCAGTTGTTGCCATGGGTTGAATCACACCTCTTATTGTATTTTGGTTGGGGCTTGGGGGCCAATGATGAAGGAAGGCTTCTCCTTTCATTGGATGTCTTGGTTGGGTGGAGAGTGTTGCCTTTCCCCCTCTTTTGTTGTGATCAACTTGGAGAAAAAGAAAATGTGCATGTTGTTGTCCTGGAGCAAAGGAAAATGCAGTTTGACAGTTCCTTGTGAAACATACTCATTTTTAATCCTTTCCCATTTGATGTGGATGAAATTGTAATATGTATTTTGTAAGAAAAGATGTTGTAATTGATTATGAAATGTAGATATTGAATTGTGAAAGACATTTACATTCTGCTCTGTTTATTGGAAAGAAATGAAATAGAATTCTGTTATTGCATTCAAGGAATGAAAAATGTAAAGTGTATGCTCCTTTTTTGAATTAATAAAGAATTGCAAGATTCTTACTCTTATCCAAATGCATTTTGTGGCTAATTGAATTTAATGTTTCATTGTATTGTGCAAGTCATAAATTTTGAACTTTCAATTGGCACTCAAAAATTTGGAAATGGCACCATTGGAAGCTATAGCTTGTTTCTGATAAGCTTTTGAAAGGTATTAAATTGAAATCCTAACTTCCAATTAGCTTTAAAATTTTTTAAAAATGGCTAACAACTGAGTTGTATTGGAAATAGTTTAGAAATTTAGAATGCCACACTTGAATGATGAAATTTGTTCAAACTTGCATAATAAAAATTTAAAAGAAACATCCGATTTTCTCCCTGGCCTGTTTTTGATTTAAAACTGGCAATCGAAAATTAATATCCAAAATGTCAGTTCAGACTTGCACACATTTATCAACTTGGAAATCTATTAAAATTTAGTATGATGTATTCATCAAATTTTGAACTTTGTTGAGTTTGGACAAAGAAAATTAAAAAATTGAATTTAACATTGCAAATCAATGATCCTATAAATCATCTTTTTTCAAATTTAATGGGAAATTGCATTCTTCTCCAAAATGGTCAAAAATGTCAGGGATCAAATTTGGAAAATCCTCCAGATGTTTTTAATGGCATTTTGGTCAATTGAAGAATGCCTTGGCTAAAATTTAAATTTTCCTTCCTAGATTAATTAACCCATGTCTGTTTGGCATGTTGAGTAAAAGATCTAATTTGGCTCAAAAAAAAATTTATGATTCCTGTAAAAATTAGGCATTTTTTAAAAAGCTTGCTGATTTTCACTTTCCTAAAATTTTGGCAAGCTTAAACCTTCAGGGATTGAAATTTTATGTTTTTGTGCCTTTTGGCATCGAAAAATTTCCAAAAAGTCCCCGACCTGTTGGCCAAAATGAAAATTTCAGCTCAGGTGTTATTTCAGACCCTTTGATTTGTTTTTGCTTTGGATTTCAAATTTTTGTTTAAAATTTTCCCTGTGCATCAGAGTGCCCACATGTTGCAAATTCCCGTGTGTCAATTTGACTTTTGAAAAATTTTCCTTGCCCTCACCCTTAGAAAAGTTTTTTTAATTTTTGCAAATTTTTATCTCTGTCGCCTTGGGAAAATTTAATAATTTTTCCCCATGAGTCAATAAAATTAGATTTGTGCCACATGTCCAAAAAAATCTGATCAGAGGAGTAGAGCGAACCGCGAACCCATCAGAGATTTTTCTTTTGACCTTTTTTCCCCTTGGAGAAAATTTCAAAACTCTGCCTGCCAACCCCGCAGCCTGAACCAACTTAGAAACTTATTTGGCATCCTTGGGGTGCAGCGGAGGAGGGAGAACTTCAACACTTTTCTCTTATTGCAATGTTTCGGTGAAATTTAAATTGGAACTCTATTTCCCTCTCTCCTCCCTGGGAAGAAATTTGATGGGGAGTTAATTGTCCTCTGGGAAACCTACGAGGCAAAGTGGAAATGTTGACTTTTGTATTTCTTCCCCTTTGGTTTGTTTAAATTCTCCCTGATCCTAAGGGACTTCCTTTCTTGAATGAAATGGTAGACACTTGAATGCCAAAATTGTCCTTAAGGAAAGAAACCTAGCGTTGTTTTGATTGGATCTCTGTTATATTACCAAGTGGAAAAGAGGCACAGGCCCACTGGCAAATGAATTTAATTAAAATGCATAGTTTGGGCCTGCACCTATACCCAGTAATTTTGAACTTGGAAACCTTAAAATTTAACATGATACCTCCTAGACACAACCCTAACTCTTTTCTTGACACTTGTGAACTTGGGGAAAATTTAACCCCTAAAATCCAACTTGTCACTTATCTTGAGTTTCTGTCAAGGAGTTAGGAGGAATTCTTTGGATATCAAATTGGTGAGAAAATTTTAATTCCTAAAAATTATTGGGAATTATTCCTAGAGAAATTTTGAAGGTATGTTGAGTAAGGAGGGATCAATTTGAAACTCAAATTTAGAAGTTGGTAATTACCAGTACTTTTTAAAAATCCTAACAGATATTTTTCTAAAATTGATACCTTAAAATTTACCAAAACTCATAACAATATTTACTAAAATTTATAATTGCATTGTTAAAGAGGGAATTGAATATTTCTAGAAAGTTTGGAATTTTCCAAAAAAATGAGCTTCACTAGCAAAAGTTATGAAACTTTGGTTTTTCTACTTGTTCGGGAAAATTTGTGAAAAAAAAATTCCTGGAATTTTCTAACTAAAAAATTCCATTAAAATTGGATCTTGCTGGTCTCAAGTGGGTTGTTGGTTAATGGGAACATCTTTTTCAATTCAGAGTACCTTCCAAAATCTTGGACCACTAGGGCAACTAGAGGCTAGACATGAAACCTAATACCTAGCACACTTTTAAAATCTAGAAAACAACACTAGAATTTGTTCTTCCTTAGCCACTTTTTGAAATTTTAGGAAAACTTAGCAATCATTTCTCCTTTGGCCCGCAACTGCAATCAGGAGGCTACAGACGTGGCATGAGAAATGGAACCTTTGCGAGACTTCACCTTTACCAAAACCGGATTTGAAATGTTTCCTTTTCCTACCCCTACAACCAAGGGTTCCCTTTGAAATCCTCTTCTAGGATGTCAAGAAACTTCCTCACTTTAGAGTATCTCCCCCTTCGGAGGATTACATGCAGTTAATCTTTGCCAAGCCACCTTTCATCACCTTCCTTCCCTGTAGATGCTTGTTGAGTGGCACATGTCCCTATAGTAGAACCATGAGCATGTGGGCATTGTTTTTTGACTTCTGTCCCTCTTATGAAATTGCCCCAAATTCTTCCACCACATTATTCTTCATATTTTCCCCGACGATGACTCTAAGGCCACCACGTGTCCTTGGAGGACCCGCGGAGGTGCGGGAGACAAATGGGAAATTTCTCCCATGTAAGGAAAAATTCCAAACACCACCCGCGACCCGCCATCCCAAAATTTTCCCTTCACCCCTGCTTGACACATGTCCCCTTGGGAAAATTTGACCCCTAAACATATACTTGATATCTTGAGTTTAAAGGAGTTAGGAGGACTTCTTTATATCACCAAAAAGGTGAGAAAATTTCCTATCCAATGGGAATGATTTAGGGAAATTTTGAATACACTGTTAAGTATGAGAAAAATCAAGTTGAAACTCTTGAGCCTGTTAGAGAGTGGGTATGGGTGTAAATTTCTCCCTGAACCTAACTGAAACTTCTAACCCTAAAATTTGGACCATGTGAACTTGATAATTGTTAATAAAGGAAAAAGTATGTTTAGTAATTTAGAATTGTTCTGAGAACCTGTTAGGAGCTCAACTGGTTGTCTTGCAACTTGGTTGTAGACACTTCTAATAAAAAAAAAATTATTCCATAATTTTCTAACTAACCCTAGGTTGTTTCTTGAGGTCTCAAGTGGGTTGTTTTAATGGGCATCACACTTGGTATCAGAGTAGTGGTTCAAAACTTGGACCATTGGGCACACTAGAGAACTTGAGACATGGAAACTTAAACCTAGCACACTTTTAAACCTAGAAAACAACTTAGCTAGAATTTATATATTTTAGTAAACATGGAAGTTGTGTACAACTTAGAAAAATAAACTAACTCTCACTTTGGTCTTGTGTAGGAGGCTCAAACGGAGTGAGAGGAACCTTCACAGAGACTCAGACTCACCACCACTCACCACCACCACCACCAGATCAGGGTGTAGCAGCTATCCTACCTCAGATTCTACAGACCCTTCAGGATGTTAATGCCACTCTATGCGGAGGATTAGGAGGAGGACATGCAGCTAGTCATGACAGAGCCCCTTCCATTGAGGGTTAGGTATCTCCTCGACCCAGCGAGGAGCATAGAGGAGAGAAATCCCATGTGGAGTCAGCCAAAGTAGAGTCACCACCTAGGAGATAGGGTGACAGAGTTCTAGAGCATAGAGAGAGGTCTCAGAGCCCTAGGCTTAGGGATGAGCATGCAGAGAGACCTAGAGGCCGTCAGACCACAGCTGCAGATCACATCAGGGAGATCCTGAAGCTTCGGCCCTCACATTACTCAGGTGACATGGGTGGATTTCAGGCAGAGGCCTAGCTAGTGAGCTTGAGCAATTGCTTCAAGCTTTGTCCTTGTTCTAGCAACACGAAAGCTCATGTTGTGATCCATCTACTGAGGGATGGAGTAGGAGTATGGTGGAGGACAGAGGAGTAGAAGCTCCATGTAGATTCAGAGACAGTGACCTGGGAGCTATTTGAGGAGAGATTCAGGAGCAGGTATTTGTCACAGAGGTTCATACAGTAAGAGGATCGACGAGTTCCATGACCTCCGACAGGCATCTCTTTCAGTAGCAGAGTATGAGAGTAGATTTTTGGATCTACTCCAGTATGTAGAGTATATGCAGGATGAGCAGGTGTGGATTCACAGGTTCATCTGGGGCCTAAATTTAGATATTGGAGGTGCAGTGGATCCACTACCCACAGAATTTAGTAGAGGCTATGGAGAAGGCCTACATTATAGAGGAGACTCGGGGCAAGACCCAATAGGCTAGAGACCAAGTCTAGGAGCCACATACAACAGATGTAGGATGGTAGATCGAGGGGGTCAGTACCTCTTCCTCATGGTGGCTAGGGTACAACATAGTCATCCTTTAGGCCACAATAGCAGTAGAGCAGTAGTCCCGCCCACCTCATAGACCTCCACAGAGAGCTGATGCACAGAGAGGTCAGAGTATGGGGCCTCCTCCTAGGGGTCCCATCAGGACACAGGGTGGACCTAGAGCTCAGTCAGCAGGAGCTCGCCAGCAGAGACCTCAACAGACCGTAGCTAGATCATCAGGGTCCACACCATAGAATTCTAGGGCACCTACTGGAGGTGCTACTCATTGGGGAGGATCAGGAGGATGTTTTGGTTGTGGAGTTACTGGACACTTTTGGAGAGATTGTCCCACAGAACCCTAACAACAAGGGTAAGGCACAGATTTCAGAGCCGACTATTGGTGACATGGGACATAGCCACAAGATTTATGTAGTGGTTGAGAACCACCAGGTAGAGCATCAGAGCATAGTCATTGAGACCACAGGTAGCATTGGTGGTATTCCTACCTCTGTATTGTTTGATTCTGGTTCTTCTGATTCTTTCATTGCACCATCTTTAGTAGAGTGATGTAGGCTGGTGGCAGTTAGGCAGGGTCTTAGTTGGGATGTCGAGATGGCTTCTGGAGCCAAGATATCTATAGACTCCTTAGTTAAGGAGTGTGTAGTGGATTTGGGACCTTTCACCACTACCTCAGATCTTTGTATCCTTCCTTTGGGCTCGTATGGAGTCATTTTGGGTATGGATTGGTTATCTGCACACAGGGCTAGGATGGATTGTTATCACAAGACTATATCTTGTGCAGATGATTTGGGAGTTGAGTCAGTGATTTCAGGGGTCAGGAGACCCATTTCTATTCACACCATCTCCGCTATGTAGCTTAAGCGGTGTGTGCGATGGGGTTGTCAGATGTATGTTGTTACAGTTAGTGACAGATTAGAGGATGGGTCTAGTGGACCATCACTAGATGATCATCCCATTTTGAGAGAGTTTTCTGATGTCTTTCCAGGGGAGCTACCAAGGTTACCACCCCCACGTGAGATTGATTTTCATATAGATCTAGTTCCTGGAGCAGAGCCTATCTCACGGGCACCTTATCGGATGACCACCCCAGAGCTCTGTGAGCTCAAGTTGTAGCTTGAGGGCCTTTTGGAGAAAGGCCTTATCCATCCTAGTGTATCCCCTTGGGGTGCACTAGTGATCTTTGTGAAGAAGAAGGATGGATCCTTGCGGTTGTGTATTGATTACCGCCAGCTGAACAAGGTAACGATCAAGAATCGTTATCCTCTTCCTCGTATTGATGACTTGTTTGATCAGATGAAGGGAGCCATGGTTTTCTCTAAGATTGATCTCAAGTCAGGGTACCATCAGCTGAGGATTTCGGAGGTGGACATTCATAAGACTACCTTCCACATGAGATATGGGCACTATGAGTTCACAGTGGTGCCTTTTGGTTTGACTAATGCCCCTGCACATGTTTCATGAGTTTGATGAATGGGGTATTCAGGACCTTCTTAGATCAATTCGTGTTTATCTTCCTAGATGACATTTTGATATACTCACATACACGTGAGGAGCATGAGGGGCACCTTCATCAGGTTCTTCAGTGTCTTCATGAGCAGTGGCTTTATGGGAACTTGGAGAAGTGTGCTTTCTTTCAGACAGAGGTGCAATATTTGGGTCATATCATTTCTGGGGAAGGTATCACAGTCAATCCTTCCAAGATTAGAGCCATTATGGATTGGCCAACACCCACTATAGTGACTGAGGTGTGTAGCTTCATGGGATTAGTAGGTTACTACCAGAGATTTGTTCAGGACTTCTCTCAGATTGTGCACCCTATCACTTCCCTTCAGAGGAAAGGGAAGAAGTTTGTTTGGTCAGACAGATGTGAGTAGGCCTTCAGGACACTGAAGGAGTGCCTCACTACAACACCTATTCTTGCAGTGTCAGATCCACAGGGTGAGTTCTTTGTTTGCACGGATGCTTCGTTGGCAGGCCTTGGAGGTGTGTTGATGCAGGAGGGAAGAGTAGTGGCTTTTGAGTCTCGTAAACTCAAAGATCATGAGCTTAATTATCTGACCCATGATCTTGAGCTTGCGGTAGTTGTGCATGCTTTGGTTAGATGGAGACATTTTCTTCTTGGCAAGAGATTCACACTCAGGACAGATCATTTGAGTCTTCGCCACCTCTTCACGTAGCCCAATCTCAATGCTCGTCAACGACATTGGATGGAGTTGCTTTGTGAGTATGACATGGAGATAGAGCATGTGAAGGGGAAGGATAATGTGGTAGTAGACACTCTCAGCAGATGGAGACATGTGGCTATGGCCACCTCAGTGAGCACAGATTTGCAGAGTAGGATCCTTCAGCAGCTTCCTCTTGACAACTTCTACATTGCAGTATGAGCAGAGATCGAGTCACAGAGACCCCTTGAGGGGAAGTTTGATGGTTTTTCCTTAGAGGCAGATGGCCTTCTCAGGCACAGAGGCTGGATATATGTTCCCAGAGATGGAGGCTTGAGGCAGGACATCTTGGTAGAGGCACATCGTGCACCCTATTCAGCCCATCCCAGGGTGAAGAAGATGCACGCCACCTTGAGACAGTTATATCATTGGAGAGGACTTTGTAGAGACGTGGCCCAGTTTGTGTCATGATGTTTAGAGTGCCAGAGAGTTAAGGCCGAGCATCAACATCCAGTAGGCCTTCTTTATCCTCATGCTATACCAGAATGGAAGTGGGACACCATTTCCATGGATTTCATTGTTGGGCTACCGATGTCGAGATATCACCATGACGCCATTATGGTCACGGTTGATAAATTGACAAAAGTGGCTCACTTTTCTCTAGTGAAGACCACTTATACAGCTAGAGCAGTGGCACAAGTATATTTGGATGAGATTGTCAGATTACACGGGATTTTGTGGAAGATCATTTGTGACCGCGATCCTTTGTACACTTCACATTTCTGGACTACCATGCAGTATGTCCTCGGGATGAGAATCAACTTCAGCACAACATATCACCCTGAGACAGATGGATAGACCTGAGCGGGTGAATCATATTTTAGAGGATATGCTCAGGATGTATGTGATGGATCAGTAGTCTAAATGGGAGGAGTACCTGTACTTAGTGGAGTTTACCTACAATAATAGTTTCTAGAGTTCTATAGGCATGGCTCCTTTTCAGGCTTTATATGGTAGAGAGTGCAAGACACACCTTAGCTGGGACAGGTTAGAGGACAAAGTATCTCTTGGACCAGCTCTTTTATAGGACATGGAGTAGCAGGTGGTGTTGATTAGGTAGAAATTGTAGGAGGCACAGGATAGACAGAAGAAGTATGTAGATCAACATAGGATCGATCGTAGTTTTGATGTGGGCATGAAGGTGTTCCTTCGTGTCAGGCCACACAAGAGCCCTATCCATTATGGAAAAGGTTCTAAGTTAGCTCCTAGATTTGTTGGTCCTTTTGAGATCTTGGAGCATATCGGCCCTTTGGCCTACCATCTAGCATTGCCACCTAGCTTGTCTCGCATACATGATGTTTTTCATGTTTCAGTTCTTAGGAGATATATTGCAGATCCTTCTCATGTGTTAGATTGGACATCATTGTAGGTGCAGGATCAAGGGGCAGGTGATGGTGGAGCCATTTCTGAGCTTGCATTGTGTGCCCTAATTTTTCATGTCTGATTTTTCTCAGAAATGTTTTATTTCTCAAATTGGTGATTTGTAATTTCTCCCCCCTTGTTGAATGTTTCAAAAATGCCCATAAACTTGTTGTTCTGCCCTGGTTTAAAAGAGAAATCCATGTGTGCTCTTATTTGTGCCCTAGGTTTTTCCAATTTTCAGGCTGTGTCATTTTCCCTTTGCCAAATCATGCAAAAATTGAAATTGATCAAATCTAAATTATATGGGTTAATTTCCCAATCCTAAGGTTGAAAATAATGTCAAAACATGATTCAGTTGATTTAAAATCAAAAAATTTGCAATCCTTGTTGAAAAATTTGATTTCTAGGGCATCCTTTAAATTTTTCACAATTTGACGGTCATACGGGTGTCATTTTCCCATCAAATTTATCATCGCAAGGTAATGGCAACGTGGCAGGTTCCTATTGGCTAGGGGTTGTTGGGAAATGTCTCTAACTTATCATTTTTTGAAATTTTGGCAAAAGGAAAATTTTGATCCGTGGCTCCGCCTTCTGCAATGAAGTGCCTACGTGGCACATTTTGATTGGCTAGGGGATTGCGGGTGGCGGGCTTTCCTTAGGAAATTTTTCTTTCATTATGCAAAATTTTCAAAATCAAATTTTGGCCCGAAGGCCCGCAGTGAATAGGGAGAGGACACGTGGCACGGAGGGCATGCGGATGGCGGGGGGACTTGGAGAATTTTGATGTTTTATGGCTCAAAGTGATAAGTGAAAATTTGGCCCGAAAGCCCTCGGCCAATCATCAGTGGACACGTGTCCAGGAAAGGATAGGATGGGGCAGTGGGTTTTGTGATGACTTTGAAGTTTTTAACTTCAAATGGTAAAAAATCAAAATTTTGGGCCGAAGCTCCGCAACCAATCAAAAGAGGACACGTGTCCAAAATTTGCAAAATGGAGGAAGGGGCCTCGGGGGATGATTTTTTGCTTTGTTTTCTAAAGTGAAAAATGGATTATAGCCCCGCTCCTATCCATGGAGACACGTGGCCAAAAATTCAAAAGAAATGTTGTGTGAAATTTTTGAGGCTTGTGCCGGAATGAAGAAGTGAGGTTCAGAATGGAGGAACTTTGGCCTTTTGCATTTTTGGAAAATAGGTTAAAAGTATAAAATGGAGACTTGGCCCCGCAGCGAATCAGAGATCGCCACATGGCATCCGGGGGCCCGGGGGTTTTGTGGAAAAAATTCCTTTTTTCAAAAAAGTGGAAAAATTGATAGAATTGGTCCGCGGTTTCAATGGGGCCCACATATGGACACGTGGTGCATCCAGGGGAGAAGTGGGGAAATTTTGCAAAAATTTCCAAAACTTTGAAAAGGTCACAAATGCATTTTTTGAAGGCATGGGCCCGATCCAATCATGTTTTGACATGTGTCCCACCTTATCCAAAGGTTAAAAAGGTAATATTGAGCTTATTTTTAAATCTCATTTTCCACGTGGAGGGCTGATATTAAAAGGTGGATGAAGATCGATGGTTACTGTGCATTCATTTGTTGGGCCGCCATGGGAGCTCCAAGAAGCTTGGAATTGTGATTTCTTCATCAAATTTCATCAAATCTTATATGATTTTGTGTCATCTTGGCCTTCTGAGAACATTGGCATCATTTTCATGACCTAATTCTTTGATCTATGGTGTTTTTGATGTAATTTTGGCTCAGGCCCGAGAAAAAATGTGAAATGTCAACATCTCAAAAGTTACAGAGGTAAAATTGAAAAGGGGAAAAGGTAAAAAATGATGAATGAAAGATGCTTGCATGCCTGAATGATAAAAATGTGCCCCTGGGGTGGATAATGATCCAAATTTGTGTAATGATTTAACTTTTTGTGCATACCTGGCAACCTGCGAGTTGTTTTTCCATTTGGTGTCACTGTCATTAAATCATGAGGTTTTTTGTAACAAATTTGATCCCATAGCATATTATTTTCTTGGGAAGGAAGACTCCAATGTGGCATGAGGTATATAATATATTTTTGGAGAAATTGTAAAGGGTCGGGAGTTGAAAATCATGAGAAAATTTTGAGAAAAAACTCATTTTCTGAGAAAATCTACCAAAGAACCAAGTTAATGTCTCATGTTTTGGAAAATTCATGTATGTTGGTTGGTTACAAGTGTATAGCCACCACACAGCTCTGAGATTGTTCATGTAACTCTCCCCTGCTGTTGAATCTAACAAGTTTTGAATTAAATCTGTGTTTTTCTTTGGGCAATATGATGTCTGTTATCAATTTTAAATGCTTGCAAATAAATTTTATTGTTCTTGTTGCAATCTTGCATTGAAAGTCTTTAGAAGTCACACAGGATCTCCATTTCTGGTTGATAGTTTAGTGGCATTTGCAATCTCATACTCAGAAGAGCCTTCATCTGATAAGGAGATAAACAAATTTAAAATCACTTTACCTTCCTTGACTGCAGAGATTTCTTGTAAGCCTTTGGGGGTACCTTAGGCATGGTTTGATCATGGATTTTTGTGTTTAATTGAGTTCTTTACTTCAAGATTTTGTGGTGAGTTCTCAAATATTGTGTGAAGAGTGCAACCTGGGCTTCCATTTGTGCCTCTTCTGGTTGAAAGAACATCCTGATTATTTTAGGCATTTCATCTGATAGTTGTTCAAGTATTGTACAGATTGTCAAAGATCTGATCTATCCCAGTTTGTCTTATCAATCCCCCACCAAAAATCATCCAACAACAAAGATCCTATCATGTACTATCCCTGATTTGCATGTGTATACCCACAGAAGATCAAAATCTATTTGCAAAAGTATGCATAACAGATCAGGATTTCCAATGTCTCTAGTAACCTTTGCCTTGTTTTGAGAACATACCCATGTTTTGAGAAGTGACAACTTGTGAGAGTTCAGATCTGGGGTGTTGATCATGTTTTCATCAAGGTCTCCATCATAGAATTTCAAGCAAAGAGAAGGACATCTTCATCTCCTTCACCATTACAAGGTTACAAAATAGGTCCTCTTACCTTGGTTGCAAGGCACAACCTAAAACAGCTAGGACAAGATCAAGTCCTATTGGAGTGCTATCCATTTCTCCACAAACCTGAGTGCTAGCTAGACCATATCCCCAGCTACCAATGACATACAACATGGTCTAATGTCTTTAAGCTCCATGACATAACTATGGTGCTGCTCAGATTGAAAAGGAGAACAAATTTGGATACCAACACGAGTGGCGCCGTTGCCGGGAATTCTTGGAATTTCTTGGTGTTTTTGAAGTGTTTGAGGAGTTTGAGCATTTGTGTATTCAAGTATTTGAGCTGCTACATTGTTAAAATATCATCCTATGCTTCATATCTACAAGTTTTAAACAAGGGTTTCAAGTTTTGTCTGCCCTTTTTCCATTTACTAGCAGTTCATACACTTTGGGTGCATTGTGATTGATTGATTTAAGAAGAAGAAGGTCTGATTTATAAGGCTTTGCAAGGGTTTCAGTACTAGAAAACATTTAACAGAATTATTTTAGTGCATTCTTGCACAACCAAGGTGAAATTCCTTAGTGGCGACTCCATGTTGATTTGAATTTGGAAATACCAATGTCTTAAGCTTTCTGTCATTTATTTTTGTGTTGTTGATCTCTGCAAAACTGGAGGGAAGAAGATCTCTCTTCCTTAAAGACTCTGCTAAGAAATTGTTCTCAGATTCAAGAAATTCAGAGTTGGAAGGGAGAAGAGTTTGGAAAGTGGTTAAAGGTCAGACATCAGGAAAAGATATAGCCATTGGTGAGAGAGATCAGCCTTTGGTAGAAGACTATCACTCTTCTTCAAGTGATTCTGATTCAAACAATCCTCTCATAAACTTGTTTGCCTCAGCTAGTGAAGTTCCTTTTGCTTGTACCTGGTAAGTTCCTTCTCCAATCTGCACCTCTGTGTTTTAATTCGAGTAAAACTTTCCAAGAAAATCAGCACTTAGAGGATACCAGTCTTGTGAATCACATTCTTGAGCCCCAAAGATATAGCACTCCTCATCAGCTTGTCTCACCTCCAAGATCACCCCCACCAAACAATATGGCTCAGCCTAGACCTCCATTTGTTGTTAACACCTTTGGTCCTATAAATTTTAGAGGAATGGATGGTTACCCAAATGTTGTCCCACAAGATGTCAGAAATAGGTTGCCAAAATTCCAGGGTAACAATGCTATTACTGGTGATCAGCATCTCAAACTTTTTGATAATATGATGGAAGATTTTGAGATAGAGTTTGAAGATGTGTATATTAAGTTGTTTATTCATACACTAGAAGAAGATGCTAGGGATTGGTACAAGGCTCTACCTGATAACTCTATTGATTCATGGACTGAAATGAAAAATGCATTTAGGTTGCAATATGGTGACAGGACTGATCCTAGATTTCTTTTATCTGAGTTTGAGAATATCAAGAAGAACCCTAATGAATCAGTCCATGACTTCAACACAAGGTTCAACAAAACTTTGAGAAGGCTGCCTGTTGGTTTGAGGCCTTGTGATGAATCTTGTTTAATCAAATATGTAGATGCATTTGATAAAAAGGCAGCCTATTACCTAAGAGACAAGAATCCAACCAATCTAAGACAAGCTTTCACCATGGCACTTCAAATTGAGAACAATATCAAGGCTGTTGGGAAACCTCTTAAGAGAGATGGTGTAAAATTGATAAACCCTGAAAAACCTCAAGCTAGCAAAGGTGCTGATTTAGAAGAGGTTGTGAAGACTTTGGCAGGGGCTGTCAAGGAAATCTCATACAAGTTGGCAAGAGCTGAGAAGGGAATTGGGTAGACTTCACAAGGTCAGCCTAGGCAGCAGGCACAAGATAGATTTGGCAATCACCATAGGAATGAGCAGAGGTTTGATGACAAGGGTAAAGGGCCTGTTGGATCTGCAAATAGACAACCCCAAACACGTGAAAATAGATTGGTTCCTGACCCTCTAACTGCCAGGGTTGCTGTTGTTGATGAAGTTGCTGATATGGATTGGTGTGATAGATGTTTTCTTCCTCATCCTCCATGTGAAGTGGACCAACAAGTTGATGAAGCTGATAATGAGGATGGAACTGATGATGATATTTGCATGGTGGGTTGTTCTTCAGGCTCACAAGGAGGAGCAACATCTATTGAAGTAATAAGTGCTAGGACTGCTGCTACCTTTTGGGATTGCATCAAGTGGGTACAAGTATTTCTCCCCCCTCATGCTCTTGAAGTTGATGTAGTGCAAGCTTTTGAAATTCCTAACAATGACTTTGAATACTTAAGAGCTTTGATGATTAAGAAGTATGATGGTGGTATCCCTTCGGAGGAAGATAGACAATTGTTGATGAATGTTGTTGTAGCTCAAGAGAAGGACTATAAAACTAGAAGAAAAGTTGTTAAGGTATTTTGGCCTCAAGCCAAACCTAAAACACCCTTGCTCACAAGCATTCCAAAAGAAGCTCCTAGGAAAGAAACACTTGCTAGAAGCTCTGTTGTCCCGAGAAAAAATTACAGTCCTCATCATGCCCAAGCTGCCAAGAATCCTTTGCCATCTGATGAATCTTCTTGTATCCCTTCCAATGTTGTTTTTTTCCAAAGAGTGTCCCCTATGACATAGCCCAGGTATTGAGCCAAATTAAAGTGAGTGTTCCAATCATTGAGTTGCTTAGAATTCCTGAGCATAAGAAGAGAGCATTTGAGTACTTGGGATTGAAAGAAGAGAAGATCACCCCAAGCAGAAATGTAAATGTTGGTGAGACTCCTCTTCAAATCATTGTTGACCTTGAAACACCACCAGCAGTGGAAGATCTTGGAGAGACACCTGAGGTATATTTGGGGACATCCTTGGTTGATTCCCAATTGAATGTTGATCCATTCTTTACAACTTTTCTCATAAAAGATAGGCTACTTCACAATTGTATGTTTGATTCTGGTGCATCATGTAATGTCATGCCTCTAGAAGTCATGAATGAGTTGGATATCAAGGTGACAACTACCTATGGGAAGTGTACTACCATGGATTCAAGGGAAGTGCCGGTGGTTGGTTGTGTGAAGGGTTTGGTAGTGCAACTTGCAGCCTATCCGGGTAAGAATTTGAAACTGGATGTTGTAATTGTTGACTGCCCTGCCAAATGGGGTATGATTTTATCAAGAAAATGGGCTGCAAGTGTTGGTGGTAGTGTTCAGATAGATATGTCTTTTTCCACCATTCCCATTGAAGGCAGCCTGGTCAAACTTTATGGTGAAAAGAAGATGTTGCACCTAATTGAAGATCCCAACAATGCTTCCTATGAAGTGTTGTTTGCTGATGTAGATGCTGAGAATTTCATTGGTTTTGCTGATGGAAAAGAACACAAGATGGACAGATCAAAGTGCCTTGATATGGTAGGTTCTCCTTGGACCTTGCTATTTGATGGAGCTTGCTCCAAATTTGGAAATGGTGCTGGTATAGTTCTGCTTTCTCCTAGTTTGGAAGAGTTTGCTTTTTCCTTCAAACTTAATTTTGAATGCACTAACAACATTGCTGAGTATGAGGCATTGTTGTTGGGGTTAAGGATTGCATGGAAGTATGGAGTGAAAGATATTGTTGCAAAAGGAGACTCAGAGCTGGTTGTCAAACAAATAAGAAAACTGTATGCTACAAAAAATCAGCGTATGAAACAGTATAAGCATGCAGTTTGGGATCTAATTGAAATGTTTGATTCCTTTAACATTGTTTACCATGACAGAGGTCTTAATGCTGCTGCTGATAAGTTGGTAGTGCTGGGTTCTAGATTTGAAAATTGCACCATTTCACCTTATTGTGAATACAACATTGAAGTGCTGACTAGGCCAGTTGTCCCTGATAATGTGAAACATTGGCAAGTCTTTAACAATGATGCTCAAGTGCTAAGGTTCTTGCAAAACCAAGGTGAGTTTGCAAATCAGAATATTGATTGGGAGCCAATGGTATGCATGACTGAAGGAAGAGAAACTTTGTTTGGAAAAGATATCATCCAATTGAAAACAAACACCATTCCTAGAGGTCTTGTTGCACTTGAGTCAAATTTTAACAATGTTGATTGCATCATAAATAGAAACATGTCTACTTCAAGGGATGTGGAAGAGCATGACTTGGGAACAAAGGAAAAACCAAGGAAGGTTTGGTTGGGCAGCAATTTAAGTAAAGAAGAAAAACAGTCCTATGCCCAACTCTTGAAAAAATATCAAGACTGCCTTGCTTGGTCCTATTCAGAGCTGAAAGCATACAGAGAAGATTTATTTCAGCATGAGATCCCTCTTGAAACAAATGCCAAACCATTTAGATAGAGGAAAAGGCCAATTAATCCACTTCTCTCCATGAAAATGCAAGAGGAGTTAAGGAAGTTGAGAGATGGAGGTATTATTCAGCCCACTAGATATTCATCTTGGGTTGCAAACCTTGTGCCAGTCAGAAAGAAGAACGGAGACATCAGACTTTGTGTGGATTTTAGAAATCTAAATAAAGCATCCATGAAGGACAACTATCCCTTGCCAAATATGGAAAATATGTTGCAACTTGTGACAGGGTCTGAATTGCTTTCTACATTGGATGGTTTCTCCGGATATAATCAAGTGGTAGTTAAAGAATCAGAAAGACTTAAGACAACATTCACTACTCCTTGGGGGACATATGTTTTTGTTAGGATGCCCTTTGGTTTGATGAATGCTGGTGCCACTTTTCAAAGAGCAATGGATGTTGCTTTTGCTGGTTACATCAATGAGTTCATTGCAGTTTACCAAGATGATGTGACTGTCTTTTCAAGGCAAAGAGGTGATCATTTGCAGCACTTGGAGAAGATGCTGATCAGATGTAGGGAGTATGGAATTTCTCTTAATCCAAAGAAGTGTCATTTTGGCATGTAAAAGGCCAAGCTGCTTGGTCACATTGTGTCAAAAGATGGTGTTATGATAGACCCTGAGAGAGTGGAAGCAATCAGCAAGGTACCTATCCCAAGAACCAAGAAAGGCATCCAGTCTTTCTTTGGTCAGATTAATTTTATTAGAAGGTTTGTTTCCAACTTTGCTGAGTTGACTCTTCCAATCACAAGCATGCTAAAGAAGGACCAAGTTATCAAATGGGAGGAGGCTTCCATTCAAGCTTTTGAAGGAATTAAGGATGCACTTAAACATGCACCTGTTTTAGCAGCCCCAAACTATAAGAGGCCTTTCCAAATCTTTTCCTTTGCTTCTGAGTATACCATTGCTTCTGTTTTGCTGCAAAAGGATGAGAATGAGGCTGAGAGGCCTATTGCCTTCTTTAGCAAGGCTTTACAAGCTACTGAGTTAAAGTATACAATCATGGAGAAACAAGCATTTTCCTTGGTGAAAGCAACAAAAGTTTTCAGGCCTTATATATTGAGTTCAAAAGTTGTTGCCTATGTCCCCCACACCATGGTGAAAGACATCTTATCAGAGATGGAGATCTCAAGTAAAAGATGTAGATGGGTGAACAAACTGCAGGAGTATGATATGGACATCCAACCCACAAAGTTGGTAAGGGGTTTGGGTCTTGCTAAGCTCATGGCTGAGAGCAACTTGCAAAGTGTGGAAGTGAATCAGCTAGAGGAAGAAAGGGTAGATGTGCTTGCAAAGTTGGTAAATTCTGAGTGGTACAAGGATGTAATATTTTACCTTAGACACCTTTGTTGTCCTGATCATTTAAATAAAAATCAGAAAAGAGCCCTCAAGCTGGCTTCTCAAAAATATATCATTACAGACCTTGGGCTGGCTTGGAAGAACCCTGAAGGTGTCCTCTTGAAATGCATAGCTGAAGATGAAGCTCCCAAGATAGTTACTGATTTCCATGGGGGAGTTTGTGGAGGACACTTTGCTGGAAGAGTAACAACACATAAGATTTTGAGAGCTGGTTATTGGTGGCCTACTCTATTTAAAGATGCAACCCAGCTGGTTAGAAAATGTGATAGTTGCCAACGTTTCTCTGGAAGACTGAAAGCTTCAGGCTCCCTTCCTTTGCAGCCTATATCAATTGAAGCCCCTTTCAAACAATGGGGAATGGACTTCATTGGTGAGATTTCAGATCCTTCTAGTGCTGGTCATAAGTGGATTCTTGTAGCCACTGATTATTTTACAAAATGGGTTGAAGCAATCCCATCTAAAAAGGCAACACACCAAGTGGTAGTGGACTTCTTATTGAATCATATCATATGCAGATTTGGAGTTCCAGTTAAGATTGTATCTGATAATGCCATGTGCTTTAGAGCCAAACCTTTAATGGCAATGTGCAATGAATATGGAATCAATCTGACTTATTCTTCAAACTACAACCCCCAAGGGAATGGACAAGCTGAGTCCAGTAATAAGAACTTGCTGAAGATCATTAGAAGAACCTTGGAAATGAACAAGAAAAAGTGGGGAGAGAAATTGAAGTTTGCAGTTTAGGCTGATAGAATAACTCCTAAAATAGCAACCAGTAAAAGCCCATTTGAATTGGTGTATGGAACTCAAGCTTTTCTGCCCTTGCACCTGCAATTATCTTCATTTCAGTTTTCCCAACAGTTGGAAGATCAAGAGCATGGCCCATATGAATCAAGGATCAATCAGATTATTGAGCTTGATGAGGAGAGAAGAGCATCCCATCAAAGGCATATCAGATTTAGAGAGAAATTGAAGAGATTGTTTGACAAGAAGGTCACTCCTAGAGCCCTCAATATTGGAGATCTGGTTTTGCTGTGGGATAGTAGGCATGAAGACAAGGACAAGCATGGAAAGTTTGATGCATTATGGATGGGACCTTATGCCATTGATATCAGAATTGGTGAACATACCTTTTTTCTCAAAGATCTAGATGGGGAATTGCTGGAGCTGCCTGTTAATGGCAGACATTTAAAACATTTCTTGGATTAATCCCCAAAGTGAGGTATGCACAAATTGTACAATTGTATAGTCTTTGTTTTTGCTCTTTTTTTACTGTTTGGTGGTTTGTGGTTTTCCCTTTGTTCTTGGCAGCCATTTTGGTTGGTTTCTCAGCTCATTTTTGTTGGGTGGTTCTAGTTTTTTGGGCTGCCTTGTGTTTTGACTCCTTTTCCCAATGGTATTTTGGCACTTGGTCTACATTTTGTCCTTGTGGCACTCACTGGGAGTGCCCATCCCCAGGCAGGAGCCAATGTTAGTGCCATTTCTGAGCTTGCATTGTGTGCCCTAATTTTTCATGTCTGATTTTGCTCAGAAACATTTTATTTCTCAAATTGGTGATCTGCAATTTCTCCCCCCTGGTTGAATGTTTCAAAAATGCCCATAAACTTGTTGTTCTGCCCTGTTTAAAAGAGAAATCCATGTGTGCTCTTATTTGTGCCCTAGGTTTTTCCAATTTTCAGGCTGTGTCATTTTCCCTTTGCCAAATCGTGCAAAGATCAAAATTGATCAAATCTGAATTGTATGAGTTAAATTCCCAATCCTAAGGTTGAAAATAATGTCAAATCATGCTTCAGTTGATATAAAATCAAAACATTTGCAATCCTTGTTGAAAAATTTGATTTCTAGGGCATCCTTTAAATTTTTCACGATTTGACGGTCATACGGGTGTCGTTTTCCCATCAAATTTATCATCGCAAGGTAATGGCAACGTGGCGGGTTCCTATTGGCCGGGGGTTGTTGGGAAATATTTCTAACTTATCATTTTTTGAAATTTTGGCAAAAGGGAAAATTTTGATCCGTGGCTCCGCCTTCTGCAATGAAGTGCCTACGTGGCACATTTTGATTGGCTAGGGGATTGGCGGGTGGCGGGCTTTCCTTAGGAAATTTTTCTTTCATTATGCAAAATTTTCAAAATCAAATTTTGGCCCGAAGGCCCGCAACGAATAGGGAGAGGACACGTGGCACGGAGGGCATGCGGATGGCGGAGGGACTTGGAGAATTTTGATGTTTTATGGCTCAAAATGATAAGTGAAATTTTTGGCCCGAAAGCCCTCGGCCAATCATCAGTGGACACGTGTCCAGGAAAGGATAGGATGGGGCAGCAGGTTTTGAATGACTTTGAAGTTTTTAACTTCAAATGGTAAAAAAAAATTGGGCCGAAGTTCCCGCAACAATCAAAAGAGGACACGTGTCCAAAATTTGCAAAAATGAAGGAAGGGGCCTCGGAAAACTTGATGATTTTTTTGCTTTGTTTTCTAAAAGTGAAAAATGTAAATGGGAAGCATAGCCCCGCCTATCCAATGATGGACACGTGGCCAATTCAAAGAAGTCAAAGGAAGAGCAATGGGCCCACGGAGGTTAAGTTTTAAAATTTTGCAGGAAGGTTTAAAGGTAAATAGGAGGCTTGGCCCCATGGTGAATCAGAGAGCGCCACGTGGCAGAGAAGAGATCAGGATTCCGGGCCCACGGAGGTTTTGTGAAAAAATTTCCTTTTTTAAAAAAAGTGGCAAAATTGATAGAATTGGTCCACGCGGTTTTCAATGGGACCCACCTTTGGACACGTGGCGGTCCAGGGGAGAAGCGGGGAAATTTTGCAAAATTTTCCAAAACTTTCAAAAGGTCGCAAATGCATTTTTTAAAGGCATGGGCCCGATCCAGTCACGTTTTTGACATGTGTCCCACCTTATCCAAAGTTTAAAAAGGTAATATTGAGCTTATTTTTAAATGGCATTTTCCACGTGGAGGGCTGATATTAAAAGGTGGATGAGATCAACGGTTACTGTGCATTCATTTGTTTGGGCCGCCATGGGAGCTCCAAGAAGCTTGGAATCATGATTTCTTCATCAAATTTCATCAAATCTTATATGATTTTGTGTCACCTTGGCCTTCTGAGAACATTGGCATCATTTTCATGACCTAATTCTTTGATCTATGGTGTTTTTGATGTAATTTTGGCTCAGGCCCGAGAAAAAACGTGAAATGTCAACATCAAAAGTTGCAGAGGTAAAATTGAAAAGGGGAAAAGGTAAAAAATGATGAATGAAAGATGCTTGCATGCCTGAATGGTAAAAAACGTGCCCTGGGGTGGATAATGATCCAAATTTGTGTAATGATTTAACTTTTGTGCATACCTGGCAACCTGCGAGTTGTTTTTCCATTTGGTGTCACTGTCATTAAATCATGAGGTTTTTTGTAACAAATTTGATCCCATAAAATAATATTTTCTTGGGAAGGAAGACTCCAATGTGGCATGAGGTATATAATGCATTTTGGAGAAATTGTAAAGGGTCGGGAGTTGAAAATCACGAGCAAATTTTGAGAAAAAGCTCATTTTCTGAGAAAATCCTCCAAAGAACTAGGTTAATGTCTCATGTGTTGGAAAATTCATGTATGTGGGTTGGTTACAAGTGTATAGCCACCACACAGCTCTGAGATTGTTCATGTAACTCTCCCCTGCTATTGAATCTAACAAGTTTTGAATTAAATCTGTGTTTTTCTTTGGGCAATATGATGTCTGTTATCAATTTTAAATGCCTGCAAATAAATTTTATTGTTCTTGTTGCAATCTTGCATTGAAAATATTTAGAAGTCACACAGGATCTCCATTTCTGTTGATAGTTTAGTGGCATTTGCAATCTCATACTCAGAAGAGCCTTCATCTGATAAGGAGATAAACAAATTTAAAATCACTTTACCTTCCTTGACTGCAGAGATTTCTTGTAAGCCTTTGGGGGTACCTTAGGCATGGTTTGATCATGGATTTTTGTGTTTAATTGAGTTCTTTACTTCAAGATTTTGTGGTGAGTTCTTAAAGATTGTGTGAAGAGTGCAACCTGGGCTTCCATTTGTGCCTCTTCTGGTTGAAAGAACATCCTGATTATTTTAGGCATTTCATCTGATAGTTGTTCAAGTATTGTACAGATTGTCAAAGATCTGATCTATCCCAGTTTGTCTTATCAATCCCCCACCAAAAATCATCCAACAACAAAGATCCTATCATGTACTATCCCTGATTTGCATGTGTATACCCACAGAAGATCAAAATCTATTTGCAAAAGTATGCATAACAGATCAGGATTTCCAATGTCTCTAGTAACCTTTGCCTTGTTTTGAGAACATACCCATGTTTTGAGAAGTGACAACTTGTGAGAGTTCAGATCTGGGGTGTTGATCATGTTTTCATCAAGGTCTCCATCATAGAATTTCAAGCAAAGAGAAGGACATCTTCATCTCCTTCACCATTACAAGGTTACAAAATAGGTCCTCTTACCTTGGTTGCAAGGCACAACCTAAAACAGCTAGGACAAGATCAAGTCCTATTGGAGTGCTATCCATTTCTCCACAAACCTGAGTGCTAGCTAGACCATATCCCCAGCTACCAATGACATACAACATGGTCTAATCTGTCTTTAAGCTCCATGACATATCTATGGTGCTGCTCAAACTGAAAAGGAGAACAAATTTGGATACCATGATTCTGTGATTATATTTATATTCATTTTGGATGTTCTGATATGGCCACGAGGCTAAAGGAGGTATTTATATTTTGCAGGTTAAAAATATCACAACAAAATATCGGGGGAACAGAGACCAACCACAATGGAATTCTAGGTGAATTCGACAAGCTCACCATGAAACCTCGTTTTATTGTGTTATGTGTTGTATTTTGTTAGGGATTCCCATGGGGGGGATAACCTTTACATGTGACCATGTGTATTATTTATTTTATTGATGTGGTTATTTTTATTATTGTTGTATGTATTTTATTAGTGATGTGTTCCTTTCTTTTATTTAATTAAAATGTGGTAGATTAATGTGAGGAATAAAATGATTAAAATTTAAATAAATTAAATTGGGATGTGGGAAAGTAATTATAAGAGTTGTTGGTTGTTTGTATTAAATATGTAAGGGTTGTGTAAGAGTTGTGTAAGTCTGATTTCGGAGTATGAAATACTCCACCTCCATGACAAATTCGAATTTGTCCTTGGGGGCTGTTTTTGGAGGCTTGTGGGACAAGTAAAATTTGTCCCATGCCTCTAAATTTAATTTACCAACCATAATTATGGTTGGAGAAGTGATTTGTGACTTTAATAATGAATTTTATTAATCATGTTGCTTATATTGGGTTTGCACTTTCTTACATTTTATTTAATTTGCTGTCCCTTAAGGTGCGGGCTTTTTGGAGTGTGCAAGTAACTTGTCATTTTTCACCCACCTCTTTATTGTGCTTGGGAGAATGGACTTTTTCTTTTATGTTTGAATTTGAGGATGTGTGATGTGGCATCTTACATGGATCCACATCACCCTCTCTCTCTTCCCTCTTATATATAATTCAAACTCTTTGCTTGTTTTGGGTTGTTGAATCATTTTGCAACTTCTTTAGGGTGCATTTTTCTTGTGTTAGGAGCTCTTGTTTTGGAAGGAAGTTCAGAGAAAGCTTTGCATGCTTGGGAGATTTATGTTTTGGACTGTGTTTTTGGTATTTTAAGCTTGCTATTTGGAAACAAAAGTTACCATGGAGAGGTAGGAATTTAACTCTCTTTTATTGTTGATATTTTCTTGTTGTGTTGTGTGTATGGTGAATGTTTTATTGTATTTGTTAGCTGGTTGTGTAGACTGCCATAGGAATGGTGTAGGAGAAGGCTATGGGGAATCCATGTGGGGGGGTCATAAGGGAATGCCATTGGCATCAGAATTTTGTGGAGGGAGTTTGGGTTTGGGATCCACCATGGAAAAGAAATAGCTTGCATTTCTTACTTTGTGGGGGGCATAAGGAAATCTGTGGGTGACATAACGAGGGATTTTGTGGGGCATAAGGATATGTGTATGGTGAAATTTATTGGCGGTTTTTTACTGGTGGATGACCAATTCCCAATTGGGAGGTGTAAGTAGCTTCTCCCATAGACCTTGCTCCTTTGGCTTGCATGATCAAGCCTAAGATCTGTTTTGAAATGTCTTTAAATGTAGTTGTGAACTACTATTTTGTGTTGAATTGTGTTTTAAAATGAAGTGTGTATGTGAAAGAATGTTGTGTTTTGTGGAAGCTAGTTGTTTCCATGGCTTGAATCACACATTTTATTGTATCTTGGTTGGGGCTTGGGGGCCAATGATGAAGGAAGGCTTCTCCTTTCATTGGATGTCTTGGTTGGTTGGAGAGCATTACCTTTTCCCTTCACCTGTTGTGACCACCTTGGAGAAAGAGAAAATGTGCATGTTGCTGTCCTGGAGAGAAGGAAAAATGCATTTTGACAGTACCTTGTAAAACATATTCATTTGTAATCCTTTCCCACTTGTTAGTGGATGAAATTTTAATATGTATAATGTGAAGAAAATATGTTGTAATTGGATTGAAAGTGTTTATTCAAATGTGAAATTAAAGACATTTACATTATGCTTCTGTTTATGGAAAAGAAAGGAAATAGAATTGTATTAATTGTATTCAGGGAATGAAAAAAAAGAATGTAAAGTTGTATATTGGAATTAATAAATAATTGAAAGTTTACCTCTCATATTGTATTGTTGTGTTGAAATTGGAATGTTAAATTGTGATTGGAATCTCTGTTTTGAAAATGGAAGAAGAAGAAATACGTATGAGGGAATTATATTGCATTGTTTCTTTTTGAAATATATTAAAGTGGAAATCAGATTTTTAATTTAGCTTTGAAATGGTTTGTTTATAAACAATTGAATGTATTGGACTAGTTTAGGAATGAAATTCCACACTTGAATGATAAAATTGATATACAATTTTGAAAGAAATAGATCTCTGTTGTAAATATATAAATTGGTAATGAATTTAATTAAAATGTATCGTTTGGGTTTGCACATTATAATTAACTTGGAAACCTTAAAATTTAACATGATATAATAGTAAGGAACTCAAATCGACAAAGAAAACTTAAGAAAACAATTTAACCATTGCAAAATCGAACTCAATCCCTTCCTTAGCCGTTTTCTGTCATTTGTTGGACAAAATTCAAATTGGAATAAATTGAACAATTTTTCTTCCCTAAAACATTCTAAATCCTTCCCGGAGTAATCCTCCATGCCTGTTTAGCATGTTGAGTGAAGAAGGAGATCCAATTTAATCAAATTTAGAAGCTGGAAATTACCAGTTGGCTTTTTAAAAATCCTATAGATCATTTTTGTAAAATTTATCCCTTAAAATTTACCAAAAAGTAAAATTTATGTTTCCTATACAAAGAGAGCATCGAGAGATTTCAAGAAAGTCCTCGTTTGTCTAAAAATAAGCATTCTAGCTAAAGTTATGACACTTTGAAGTTTTTCTTCCTTGGCTGGAAAATTTGGAAAAATTTTCCCTGGCGGGCCTGCGGCCGGAAAAATTTCCATTAAGATCCTTAGGAATTTTTTTAAAAATTTTGGTTTGGGAATTTTTTTGAATTTTCCTCCACCTATGTACAGTGAATCAGAGGCTTCCATGTGTCCTCATGGGGCAGCAGTGGAGGCGCGACACTTTTTTTGAGTTTTTTTGAAATTTTTCTTAAACTTTCCCCGCCAGCCTGCATCCAATCATAGGATGCCACGTGGCATGGAAGAGGGGCGGAACCTTTGTGAAGTTCAACTTTAGAAAATTGTTTTTGAAATTTTTCCTAAAATTTCCCGTGACCCCGCACACCCGCCCCTACCCTTTTGAAATCCTCCCACGGACACGCGGACCCGCTCGCCTAACTTTCCCCTTATCTCTCCCTTCGGAGAAATTCTCCAATAAACTCCACCACCCACCTTTCCCTCTTCTTCATCCCTGTGATGGCCTGTTGAGTGCCACATGTACCTAGTGGACCCATGGGCGTGTGGGTGTTGTTTTGAATTCTCTCCGTCTTGGGTGAAATGCCCCAAATTCTTCCACTGCTCTGCCTTCCCTTTTTCCCCGGCGATGACTCTAATGCCACAATGTTTCCTTGGAGGACCTGTAGAGGCACGGGTGTAAATGGGAACTTTGTCCAATGCAAGGAAAAATTCCAAACACCGCCCTGCGACCCACCATCCAAAAATTTTCCTTTCTAGGCCCACTTGACACGTGTCCCCTTGGAGAACATTTGACCCCTAAGGTCCACTTGTTCATATCTTGAGTTCCTGAAGGAGTTAGGAGGACTTCTTTATATCATTGGAAAGGTGAGAAAATTTCCTATCCAATGGAATGATTTAGGAAAATTTAAAATATGTTAAGTATGAGAAAAATCAAGTTGAAATTTTGAGCCTGTTAGAGAGTGGGTATGGGGGTAAATTTCTCCTTGAACCCAACTGAAACTTCTAATCCTAAAATTTGAACCATGTCAACTTGATGATTGTTAATGAAGGAAAAACATGTTCTCATAATTTAGAATTGTTTCAGAACCTAATAGGGCCAACTATTGCCTTGCAACTTGGTTGTGAACACTTCTAATCAAAAAAGAAAATTGTTCCATAATTTTCTAACTAACCCTAAGTTGTTTCTTGGGTCTCAAGTGGGTTGTTTAATGGGCATCACAACATCTCTAAAATACCTTCTTAAGATGATTGATATGATCTTTACTCTATTTTTAGAAAATGGTAATGTCGTCAAGATATACAAGGATGAATTCATTAATATTCCCTTTGAAGGCAATATCCATTGCTCTTTGGAATGTGGCACCTGCATTTGAAAAACCAAAAAACTAACTAAATAAAATTAAACAAAACTACACAAAAGTATAATAATAGTTAATTTAATATAGGAGGACTAAAACAATGTAAACTATGATAAAATAGTATGGAACGATTTTAAACAATTATATCAAATGACATAAAACCATAACTATGCAAATATGTAAAAGGAAAGGACTTAGCTGATTGCTGGAGGCTGTTGCAGGTTTGATTGTATATTCTAGAAGAAGAAGTAATCACTCAGGTGTCCCACAGAGGTTAGATATGGAAGATATAAGCAGACTGTAGTGCTAAGGAAGGTACTGGGGCATCTCGAGGTACCCTGGTTTATAGAATAAGTGCCCTGGTCTTTAGTAAAAGCTCAAGAACTGATCTAAACAGTGTCAAAAAATGTTATGAAATAATTCTTGTTTGTCGTACTGGATATGCCAAACTACGTTGGGTATCTGAAATGATGCAAGATGGAGGCATGACCTGCAAAAGACAAATAACTATAAAAAATCTAGAAATGAAAGATACAAAATGAATGGGTTAGATTGACCTTAGCTACCACAAAAGTGGGCTTACTAAACTAAGCGTTGAAATACATTTCAGACCCAAATATAGTTCTGGTGTACTGTAGAAGAAGTGCATGATTCTGTCATTACGCTCAAATAGCTCATGTGGTCTTCGGGCCTGTCATGCCATAATTGCTCTTGATGAGTAGGATCCATGCACATTATGAAGTAGTCAGAAATAATACCGTAGAAATTTCTTCTTTCAATGTTTGTCATGGAATAGAATAGAACCCAGTCATCTTGCGCATATTTTTTCCTTTGTTTTTTCTATGTGCTAGATCATCCTAGAATTTCATGCATGACACTTATGTGTATTTTCAGTAATGCAATGGACCATAGTACACAAATAGATGGATTGATAGTGGGATGTAACTCTAGTCACTTTCTCATTATGTGTTCTTTCATTCAAAATTTCGTACTTATAGGATTCCCCATACTAGAGATATTTCATGCCTTCACCTCAACATGGCTGTTTATCCTCTGTATAAGGAACTGGAATCTCTGGTGCTAGATAGGCTTCTATTTTATAATCAGGATGGAAGAATAGGCCAATTTATTGGGGTTTATGCAGGTGCAACTTGTGCAGATACCTTTATCAGGCCTTGCTCACCTACTTATCTGAGCATGATGTGGACAATTGAAAATTACATGGGCATGAATCTGGAACTTGCCCACTCTCCTGATGAAATTTAAAACTCCTCACATACATTAAAATTAGGCTCATCCATGTGAGATCTAATTATACTTTCTTCACTTGATAACCCTCTAAATAGTGGGTATAAGACTGTGGCTAAATTTACCGAAAGTCCATCGATTTTGTGATACATTATTAGGTCCACTTTGATGTTTGTGAAGGTAACGATCGGTAACATAAAGAAGATTCCCTTTGACACCTGTTGATACTTATTTTGATACGGTTGATTTCATTATGGACATTATTATGTTTTGATTTAGTATGATGTTAGACATTTGATCATGGATTATTGTTGATCTTGATTTGGTTATGATGCATGATGATTATTAGAGACACTCATATGTGGATGATGATATACTATTTGACATGGATGTTTTATGGATGTTGTTCGGACATGTGATTTTGGATATTATGAGTAGATCTAGAAAATGGATATTATATGATGATGATATAGTTGTTGATATAAATTGTATGTGATAATGTTAAATTTCCTTGATGTTGTTGTGATTCACATATTTAGATGATTTTGTGATTATATTTATATCATGTTGGATGTTCTGATATGGCCACGAGGCCGAAGGAGGTATTTGTGTTTTGCAGGTTAAAAATCACAACAAACATCGGGGGATTGGAGACCAACCACAATGGAATTCTAGGTGAATTCGACAAGGTCACCATGGCAACTTGTTTTATTGTGTTGTGTGTTGTTTTGTTAGGGATTCCCATGGGGGGGATTACCTTTATATGTGACCATGGGTTTGTGTATTTTATTAATGTGGTTAAATTTTATTATTGTTGTATGTATTTTATTAGTAATGTGTTCCCTTTCTTTTATTTAATTAAATTGTGGTAGATTAATGTGAGAAATCATATGGTTAAAATTTAAATAAATCAAATTGGGATATGGGAAAGTAATAATGGAAGTTGTTGGCTCTTTGTATTAAATATGTAAGGGATGTGTAAGTTGTGTAAGAGTTGTGTAAGTCAGATTTTGGAGTATGAAACACTCCACCTCCTTGGAAATTCGAATTTGTCCTTGGGGGCTGTTTTTGGAGGCTTGTGGGACAAGTAAAACTTGTCCCATACCTCTCAATTTAATTTACCAACCATACTTATGGTTGGAGAGGTGATTTTAGACTTTTATAATGCATTTTATTAATCATGTTGCAAGTTTTGATTGCACTCTCTTACATTTTATTTAATTTGCAGTCCTTTGGGGTGTGGGCTTTTTGGAGTGTGCAAGTAATTTGTCATATTTTCACCCACCTCTTTATTGTGCTTGGGAGAATGAAATTTTATCTTTTGTGTTTGAATTTGAGGATGTGTGATGTGGCATCCTACATGGATCCACATCATCCTCTTCTCTTCCCTCTTCTATAAAATTCAAACTCTTTGCTTGTTTTGGGTTGTTGAATCATTTTGCAAACTTCTTTGGGGGCACATTTTTCTTGTGTTTGGAGCTCTTGCTTTTGGAAGGAGTTTGGAGAAACTTTGCATGCTTGGAGATTGTTGTTTTGGGACTGTGTTTTTGGCATTGAAGCTTGTTGTTTGGAAACAAAAGCTACCATGGAGAGGTAGGAGTTTAATCCTTCTTTTATGCTATTATTTTCTTGTTGTGTTGTGTGAATGGTGCATGTTTTGATTTATTTGTTGGCTGGTTGGGTAGACTGCCATAGGAATGGTGTAGGAGAAGGCTATGGGGAATCCATGTGGGGGGGCATAAGGGAATGCCATTGGCATCAGAATTTTGTGGAGGGAGTTTGGGTTTGGGATCCACCATGGAAAAGAAATAGCTTGCATTTCTTACTTTGTGGGGGGCATAAGGAAATCTGTGGGGGGCATAAGGAGGGATTGTGGGGGGCATAAGGATATGTGTGGTGAAATTTTATTGGTGGTTTGTTACTGGTGGATGCCCAATTCCCATTGGGAGGCATAAGTAGCTTCCCCCATAGACCTTTCTCCTTTGGATTGCATGATAAAGCCTGAGTTTTGTTTTGATTGTTTTCAAGTGCAGTTGTAAACTGTTGCATTTGTGTGGACTGTGTTTTATATGAATTATGCATGTTGAAAGAATGTTGTGTGTTGTGGAAGCCAGTTGTTTCCATGGGTTGAATCACACCTCTTATTGTATTTTGGTTGGGGCTCGGGGGCCAATGATGAAGGAAGGATTCTCCTTTCATTGGATGTCTTGGTTGGGTGGAGAGCGTTGCCTTTCCCCCACTTTTGTTGTGATCAAATTGGAAGAAAAAGGAAGCTTGCATGTTGTTGTTCTGGAGCAAAGGAAAATGTAGTTTTGACAGTCCCTTGTGAAACAAATTTATTTGTAATCCTTTCCCACTATGATGTGGATGAAAATTGTAATGTATTCTTGTGAAGAAAAGATGTTGTAATTGATTATGGAAGTATATATATTCGAATTGTGAAGGATGGTTATATTCTGTTATGTTATTGGAAAGAAAGAAATATAATTCTTTTATTGCATTCAACATGGAAAGATGTAAAGTTTTATAATTGAATTCAATAAAGAGTTGAAGATATTTTCTCATATGCATTGTTGGATTGAATTCAATGTTTCATTGTATGGAAAAAGAGTTAATTAAATCTCTGATTGAAAGAAAGAAACGTATGTAAGGAAAATATAGTAAATTGCCTCTTTGGAAATATATTAAATTGAAATCAGAGTTGCATTTTGGGTTTAGAATAGTTTTATTTAATTCATTGAAATGTAATGGATTAGTTTAGAAATGAAACACCACACTTGAATGATAAAATTGATATACATATTTAAAAGAAATGGATCTCTGTTATAAAAATTAAAACTGGCAAATAAATTCAATCAAAATGTACAGTTCGGACCTGCACATAATAATCAACTTGAAAATGATATGATTTAGCATGTTAAGACATCAATGAACTCAAATTGACAAAGAAAACTTAAGAAAACAATTTAAACATTGCAAAATCGAACCCAATCCCTTTCACAGTCGTTTTCTGTCAATTGTCGGAAAAATTTGAATTGAAAATCAAACAAGAAAATTTACCTTCCTAAAACACTTTAAATCCTTCCTAGAGTAATCCTCCATGTCTGTTTGGCATGTTGAGTGAGGAAGGAGATCAAATTGAATCAAATTTATAAGTTGGAAATTACCAGTTTGCTATTTAAAATCCTGCAGATCGTTTTTGTAAAATTGACCCCTTAAACTTTATCAAAATGTAAAATTTATGATTCCTGTGCAAAGAGGGCATCGAGAGCTTTCCAGAAAGTCCTCATTTTCCCAAAACTGAGCTTTCTAGCTCAAGTTATGGCCTCTGAAGTTTTCCTGCCTTGGCGGGAAAATTTGGGAAAATTTTCCCTGGCGGGCCCGCGGCCCGAAAATTTCCCGTCGAAATTATCCTTAGAAAAAAAAATTTGAAAAATTTTCTTAGGAAACATTTTGAACTTTTCTCCACCAGCCCACAGCCAATCAGAGGCTACCACATGTCATCATGGGGGCAACGGCGGAGGCACGGCATTTTTTTCACCCTTGGGCCTTTTTTAAGTTTTGGGAAAATTTTATCTTTTTCCCCGTCAGTCCGCCACTAATCACAGGCTGCCATATGGCAGCATGGTGTGTTAGCGGGGGGGGGGAACCCTCGCGACCTTTTTTTTTTTTGGAAAATTTTTTTAAAAATTTTGCGGCCCCCACACTCCCGCCCTCACCTCAAACTTCCGGACGCGGACCCGCGCGTCCCTTCCCTTTTCCCCCTTGGTGAAATTCACCAAACTCTCCCGCCACCCTGCCCTCCCTCTCCCTTCTCCCCATGAATTATTGGAGCACCACGTGTCCCTGGCAGACCCGCGGGCACATGGATGCCAATTGGATTTTCTTCCCTCCCTTTGGTGAAATTTCCCAACCTCCACCCCGCCCTTCCCTTTTCTCTCCCGCTTTGGCTCAGAGCCCGACACGTGTCCCTGGAGGACACCACAGAGGCATGGGTGCAAATGGGAATTTTTTGCACCACACAAGGAAAAATTTTCCAACACCCCCCCGACCCGCCAACCCAAAAATTGCTTTCTTCCCCCACTCGACATGTGTCCCCTTGGGGAAAATTTGACCCCTAAGTCCGCCGGTCCATATCTAGAGTTTTACAAGGAGTTAGGAGGACTTCTTTATATCACCGGAAAGGTGAGAAAATTTCCTATCCAATGGGAATGATTTAGGGAAATTTTGAATGCGTTAAGTGTGAGAAAAATCAAGTTGAAACTCTGAGCCTGTTAGAGAGTGGGTATGGTGATATTTTACCCCTGAACCTAACTGAAACTTCTAACCCTAAAATTTGGACCATGTGACCTCTGATAATTGTTAATAAATGAAAAGTATGTTCTAGTAATTTTAGACTTGTTCCGGAACCTGATAGTGTCAACTGTTGTCTTGCAACCTGGTTGTAGACACTTCTAATAAAAAAAATTATTCCATAATTTTCCTAACTAACCCTAGGTTGTTTCTTGGGTCTCAAGTGGGTTGTTTTAATGGGCATCACACTTGGTATCAGAGTAGTGGTTCAAAATCTTGGACCATTGGGCACACTAGAAAACTTGAGACATGAAACTTAAACCTAGCACATTTTCTGTAAAATCTAGAAAAGATAAATTAGTTTAGAAATTGTATATTTTAGTAAACATGGAAATTGAATAAAACTTAGAAAAAAACTAACTCTCACTTTGGTCTATGTAGGAGGCACAGATGGAGGTGAGAGAAATTTTCACAGAGACTCAGACTTACCACCACCACCACCACCACCGGATCAGGGTGTAGCAGCTATCCTACCCCAGATCTTGCAGACCCTTCAGGATGTCAATGCCACTCTACGCGGAGGATTAGGAGGAGGACATGTAGCTAGTCATGACAGAGCCCCTTCCATTGAGGGTCAGGTATCTCCTCGACCCAGTGAGGAGCATAGAGGAGAGAAATCCCATGTGGAGTCAGCCAGAGTAGAGTCACCACCTAGGGGATAGGGTGACAGAGTTCCAGAGCATAGAGAGAGGTCTCAGAGCCCTAGGCTTAGGGATGAGCATGCAGAGAGACCTAGAGGCCATCAGACCATAGCTGCAGATCACATCAGGGAGATCCTGAAGCTTCGGCCCTCACATTACTCAGGTGACATGGGTGGATTTCAGGAAGAGGCCTGGCTAGTGAGCTTGAGCGGTTGCTTCAAGCTTTGTCCTTGTTCTAGCAACATGAAAGCTCATGTTGTGATCCATCTACTGAGGGATGGAGCAGGAGTATGGTGGAGGACAGAGGAGCAGAAGCTCCATGTAGATTCAGAGACAGTGACCTGGGAGCTATTTGAGGAGAGATTCAGGAGTAGGTATTTGTCACGGAGGTTCATACAGTAGAGGATCGATGAGTTCCATGACCTCCGACAGGCATCTCTTTCAGTAGCAGAGTATGAGAGTAGATTTTTGGATCTACTCCAGTATGTAGAGTATATGCAGGATGAGCAGGTGCGGATTCACAGGTTCATCTGGGGCCTGAATTTAGATATTGGAGGTGCAGTGTGGATCCACTACCCACAGACATTAGCTGAGGCCATCGAGAAGGCCTATATTGTAGAGGAGACTCAGGGAAAGACCCAGCAGGCTAGAGACCGAGTCCAGAGCCACATACAGTAGATGCAGGATGGTAGATCGAAGGGGGTCAGTACCCCTTCCTCATGGTGGCCAGGGTACAACACAGTCATCCTTTAGGCCACAGCAGCAGTAGTCCCACCCACCTCATAGACCTCCATAGAGAGCTGATGCACAGAGAGGTCAGAGTATGGGGCCTCCTCCTAGGGGTCCCATCAGGACACAGGGTGGACCTAGAGCTCAGTCAGTGGGAGCTCGCCAGCAGAGACCTCAGCAGACCATAGCTAGATCATCAGGATCCATGCCACAGACTTCCAGGGCACCTACTGGAGGTGCTACTCATTGGGGAGGATCAGGAGGATGTTTTGGTTGTGGAGTTACTGGACACTTTTGGAGAGATTTCCCACAGAACCCTAACAACAAGGGTAAGACACAGATCTCTGAGCCTACTGTTGGTGACATGGGACGTAGCCACAGGATTTATGCAGTGGTTGAGAACCACCAGGTAGAGCATCAGAGCACAGTCATTGAGACCACATGTAGCATTGGTGGTATTCCTACCTCTGTATTGTTTGATTCTGGTTCTTCTGATTCTTTCATTGCACCATCTTTAGTAGAGCGATGTAGGCTGGTGGCAGTTAGGTAGGGTCTTAGTTGGGATGTCAAGATGGCTTCTGGAGCCAAGATCTCTGTAGACTCCTTAGTTAAGGAGTGTGTAGTGGATTTGGGACCTTTCACCACTACCTCAGATCTCTGTATCCTTCCTTTGGGCTCGTATGGAGTCATTTTGGGTATGGATTGGTTATCTACACACAGGGCCAGGATGGATTGTTATCACAAGACTATATCTTGTGTAGATGATTTGGGAGTTGAGTCGGTGATTTCAGGGGTCAGGAGACCCATTTCTATTCACACCATCTCTGCTATGCAGCTTAAGCAGTGTGTGTGATGGGGTTGTCAGATGTATGCTGTTACAGTTAGTGACAGATCAGAGGATGGGTCTAGTGGACCATCACTAGATGATCATCCCATTTTGAGAGAGTTTGTAGATGTCTTTCCAGGGGAGCTACCGGGGTTACCACCCCCACGTGAGATTGATTTTCATATAGATCTAGTTCCTGGAGTAGAGCCTATCTCACGGGCACCTTATCAGATGACCACCCTAGAGCTCTGTGAGCTCAAGTTGTAGCTTGAGGGCCTTTTGGAGAAAGGCCTTATCCATCCTAGTGTATCCCCTTGGGGTGCACCAGTGATCTTTGTGAAGAAGAAGGATGGATCCTTGTGGTTGTGTATTGATTACCACCAGCTGAATAAGGTAATGATCAAGAATTGTTATCCCCTTCCTCATATTGATGACTTGTTTGATCAGATGAAGGGAGCCACAATTTTCTCTAAGATTGATCTTAAGTCAGGGTACCATCAGCTGAGGATTTTGGAGGTGGACATTCATAAGACCACCTTCCACATGAGATATGGGCACTATGAGTTCACAGTGGTGCCTTTTGGTTTGACTAATGCCCCCATAGTGTTCATGAGTTTGATGAATGGGGTATTCAGGACCTTCTTAGATCACTTCATGCTCATCTTCCTAGATGACATTTTGATATACTCACGTACGCGTGAGGAGCACAAGGGGCACCTTCACCAGGTTCTTCAGTGTCTTCGGGAGCAACAACTTTACGGGAACTTGGAGAAGTGTGCTTTCTTTCAGACAGAGGTGTAGTATTTGGGTCATATCATTTCTGGGGAAGGTATCACAGTCGATCCTTCCAAGATTAGAGCCATTATGGATTGGCCAGCACCCACTATAGTGACCGAGGTGCAGCTTCATGGGATTAGTAGGTTACTACAGAGATTTGTTCAGGACTTCTCTCAGATTGCGCACCCTATCACTTCCCTTCAGAGGAAAGGGAAGAAGTTTGTTTGGTCATACAGATGCGAGTAGGCCTTCAGGACACTAAAGGAGTGCCTCACTACAACACCTATTCTTGCAGTGTCCAGATCCACAGGGTGAGTTCTTTGTTTGCACAGATGCTTCTTTAGCAGGGCTTGGAGGTGTGTTGATGCAGGAGGGTAGAGTAGTGGCTTTTGAGTCTCGCAAACTCAAAGATCATGAGCTTAATTATCCTACCCATGATCTTGAGCTTGTGGCAGTTGTGCATGCTTTGGTTAGATGGAGGCACTTTCTTCTTGGTAGGAGATTCACACTCAGGACAGATCATTTGAGTCTTCGCCACCTCTTCACGCAGCCCAATCTCAATGCTCGTCAGCAGCGTTGGATGGAGTTGCTTTGTGAGTATGACATGGAGATAGAGCATGTGAAGGGGAAGGAGAATGTGGTAGTAGATGCTCTCAGTAGATGGAGACATGTGGCTATGGCCACCTCAGTGAGCATAGATTTGTGGAGTAGGATCCTTCAGCAGCTTCCTCTTGACAGCTTCTACATTGCAGTACGAGCAGAGATCGAGTCACAGAGACCCCTTGAGGGGAATTTTGATGGTTTTTCCTTAGAGGTAGATGGTCTTCTCAGGCACAGAGGCTGGATATATGTTCCCAGAGATGGAGGCTTGAGGTAGGACATCTTGGTAGAGGCACATCGTGCACCCTATTCAGCCCATCCTGGGGTGAAGAAGATGCACACCACCTTGCGACAGTTGTATCATTGGAGAGGACTTCATAGAGACATGGCCCAGTTTGTGTCATGATGTTTAGAGTGCCAGAGAGTTAAGGCTGAGCATCAGCATCCAGTAGGCCTTCTTTATCCTCATGCTATACCAGAATGGAAGTGGGACACCATTTCCATGGATTTCATTGTTGGGCTACCAATGTCGAGATATCACCACGACGCCATTATGGTCACGGTTGATAAATTGACAAAAGTGGCTCACTTTTCTCTGGTGAAGACCACTTATACAGCTAGAGCAGTGGCACGAGTATATTTGGATGAGATTGTCAGGTTACACGGGATTCCATGGAAGATCATTTGTGACCGTGATCCTTTGTACACTTCACATTTCTGGACTACCATGCAGTATGTCCTCGGGACGAGAATCAACTTCAGCACAACATATCACCCTGAGACAGATGGACAGACTGAGTGGGTGAATCATATTTTAGAGGACATGCTCAGGATGTATGTGATGGATCAGCAGTCTAAATGGGAGGAGTACCTGTACTTAGTGGAGTTTTCCTACAATAATAGTTTTCAGAGTTCCATAGGCATGGCTCCTTTTCAGGCTTTGTATGGTAGAGAGTGCAGGACACCTCTTAGCTGGGACAGGTTAGAGGATAGAGTATCTCTTGGACCAGCTCTTTTATAGGACATGGAGCAGCAGGTGGTGTTGATCAGGTAGAGATTGTAGGAGGCACAGGACAGGCAGAAGAAGTATGCAGATCAGCATAGGATCGACCGTAGTTTTGATGTGGGCATGAAGGTGTTCCTTCGTGTCAGGCCACACAAGAGCCCTATCCATTATAGAAAAGGTTTTAAGTTAGCTCCTAGATTCATTGGTCCTTTTGAGATCTTGGAGCGTATCGGCCCTTTGGCCTACTGTCTAGCATTGCCACCCAGCTTGTCTCGCATACATGATGTTTTTCATGTTTCAGTTCTCAGGAGATATATTGCAGATTCTTCTCATGTGTTAGATTGGACATCATTGTAGGTGCAGGATCAGGGGCAGGTGATGGTGGAGCCCATTCACATCCTAGATCATAGGACCTTGGGCCTTCGAGGTAGAGAGGTTGATCAGGTTCAGGTGCAGTGGGACAGATATGATGAGACTGCAGCTACATGGGAGGATGCTACTTCATTACGAGTCTAGTTTCCACATTTGTTCCTGTGACTTCTAGGAGGAAGTCGAGTCTAAGGGGGGGGATGTAGTGCCCACTTCCCTTTGACACCTTTTGATACTTATTTTGATACTGTTGATTACATTATGGACATTATTATGTTTTGATTTAGTATGATGTTAGACATTTGATCATGGATTATTGTTGATCTTGATTTGGTTATGATGCATGATGATTATTAGAGACACTCATATGTGGATGATGATATACTATTTGACATGGATGTTTTATGGATGTTGTTCAGACATGTGATTTTGGATATTATGAGTAGATCTAGAAAATGGATATTATATGATGATGATGTAGTTGTTGATATAAATTGTATGTGATAATGTTAAATTGCCTTGATGTTGTTGTGATTCACATATTTAGATGATTTTGTGATTATATTTATATTCATTTTGGATGTTCTGATATGGCCACGAGGCCGAAGGAGGTATTTGTGTTTTGCAGGTTAAAAATCACAACAAACATCGGGGGATTGGAGACCAACCACAATGGAATTCTAGGTGAATTCGACAAGGTCACCATGGCAACTTGTTTTATTGTGTTGTGTGTTGTTTTGTTAGGGATTCCCATGGGGGGATCACCTTTATATGTGACCATGGGTTTGTGTATTTTATTAATGTGGTTAATTTTTTTTATTATTGTTGTATGTATTTTATTAGTAATGTGTCCCTTTCTTTTATTTAATTAAAATTGTGGTAGATTAATGTGAGAAATCATATGGTTAAAATTTAAATAAATCAAATTGGGATATGGGAAAGTAATAATAGAAGTTGTTGGCTCTTTGTATTAAATATGTAAGGGATGTGTAAGTTTGTGTAAGAGTTGTGTAAGTCAGATTTTGGAGTATGAAACACTCCACCTCCTTGGAAATTCGAATTTGTCCTTGGGGGCTGTTTTTGGAGGCTTGTGGGACAAGTAAAACTTGTCCCATACCTCTCAATTTAATTTACCAACCATACTTATGGTTGGAGAGGTGATTTTAGACTTTTATAATGCATTTTATTAATCATGTTGCAAGTTTTGATTGCACTCTCTTACATTTTATTTAATTTGCAGTCCTTTGGGGTGTGGGCTTTTTGGAGTGTGCAAGTAATTTGTCATATTTTCACCCACCTCTTTATTGTGCTTGGGAGAATGAAATTTTGTCTTTTGTGTTTGAATTTGAGGATGTGTGATGTGGCATCCTACATGGATCCACATCATCCTCTTCTCTTCCCTCTTCTATAAAATTCAAACTCTTTGCTTGTTTTGGGTTGTTGAATCATTTTGCAAACTTCAGTGGGGGCATTTTTCTTGTGTTTGGAGCTCTTGCTTTTGGAAGGAGTTTGGAGAAACTTTGCATGCTTGGAGATTTCTGTTTTGGGACTGTATTTTGGGCATTGAAGCTTGTTGTTTGGAAACAAAAGCTACCATGGAGAGGTAGGAGTTTAACCTTCTTTTATGCTATTATTTTCTTGTTGTGTTGTGTGAATGGTGAATGTTTTTTTATTTGTTGGCTGGTTGGGTAGACTGCCATAGGAATGGTGTAGGAGAAGGCTATGGGGAATCCATGTGGGGGGGCATAAGGGAATGCCATTGGCATCAGAATTTTGTGGAGGGAGTTTGGGTTTGGGATCCACCATGGAAAAGAAATAGCTTGCATTTCTTACTTTGTGGGGGGCATAAGGAAATCTGTGGGGGGCATAAGGAGGGATTGTGGGGGGCATAAGGATATGTGAGGTGAAATTTTATTGGTGGTTTGTTACTGGTGGATGCCCAATTCCCATTTGGGAGGCATAAGTAGCTTCCCCCATAGACCTTGCTCCTTTGGCTTGCATGATCAAGCCTGAGTTTTGTTTTGATTGTTTTCAAATGTAGTTGTAAACTGTTGTTTTTGTGTGGACTGTATTTTATATGAATTATGCATGTTGAAAGAATGTTGTGTGTTGTGGAAGCCAGTTGTTGCCATGGGTTGAATCACACCTCTTATTGTATTTTGGTTGGGGCTCGGGGGCCAATGATGAAGGAAGGATTCTCCTTTCATTGGATGTCTTGGTTGGGTGGAGAGCGTTGCCTTTCCCCCACTTTTGTTGTGATCAAATTGGAAAAAAAAAAGGAAACTTGCATGTTGTTGTTCTGGAGCAAAGGAAAATGTAGTTTTGACAGTCCCTTGTGAAATTCCCACTTGATGTGGATGAAATTGTAATGTATTCTTGTGAAGAAAAGATGTTGTAATTGATTATGAAAGTGTATGTTTGAATTGTGAAGGAGGTTTATATTATGTTCTGTTATTGGAAAGAGAGAAATAAAATTATGTTATTTGCATTCAAACATTGAAAGATGTAAAGTTTTATAATTGAAGTCAATAAATAATTGAAGATCTTCTCTCATTTGCATTGTTGGATTGAATTCAATATTTCATTGTATGGCAAAAGAGTTTATTAAATCTCTGAAAAAAGAAAGAAACGTATGTAAGGAAAATATTGTAAATTTGTCTCTTTGGAAATATATTAAATTGAAATCAGACTTTACAATTTGGGTTTAGAAATGGTTTGATTATAAACAATTTAAATGTATTGGATTAGTTTAGAAATGAAATGCCACACTTGAATGATAAAATTGATATACATATTTAAAAGAAATGGATCTCTGTTATAAAAATTAAACTGGCAAATAAATTTATCAAAATGTACAGTTCAGGACCTGCACATAATAATCAACTTGAAAATGATATGATTTAGCATGTTGTATTATCAATGAACTCAAATTGACAAACAAAACTTAAGAAAACAATTTAAACATTGTAAAATTGAGCCCAATCCCTTTCACAGTTATTTTCTGTCAATTGTTGGAAAAATTCGAATTGAAAATCGAACAAGTAAATCTACCTTCCTAAAACATTCTAAATCCTTCCTAGAGTAATTCTCCATGTCTGTGTGGCATGCTGAGTGAAGGAGAAGATCAAATTGAATCAAATTTATAAGTTAAAAATTACCAGTTTGCTATTTAAAATCCTGCAGATCGTTTTCATAAAATTGACCCCTTAAACTTTATCAAAATGTAAAATTTATGATTCTTGTGCAAAGAGGGCATCGAGAGATTTCCAGAAAGTCCTTGTTTTCCCAAAACTGAGCTTTCTAGCTCAAGTTATGGCCCTTTGAAGTTTTCCTGCCTTGGCGGGAAAATTTGGGAAAATTTTCCCTGGCGGGCCCGCGGCCCAAAAATTTCCCGTCGAAATTATCCTTAGAAAAATTTTGAAAAATTTGCTTGGGAAAAATTTCAAAATTTCCTCCACCAACCCGTAGCCAATCAGAGGCTACCATGTGTCCTCATGGGGGCAATGGTGGAGGTGCACATTATCTTTTCAGCCCTTGGGCCTTTTTAAAAAATTTGGGAAAATTTTATTTTTTCCCCGCGGCCCACACCAATCACCAGGCTCACCATCAAGCTGCCACGTGGCAGCATGGGGGACCCTGATGGATGGGGAAATGCCTCCTTGCCCTTTCCTCCCTTTGGAAAATTTCCCAAAATTTTTTACTTTCCTGCCCTGCCCCATCCCTCTCCCTTCCTTCCCCTACGTTGCGGTTGAGTGCCACGTGTCCTTGGTGGACCCGCAGCATGTGGGACCAATTGGATTTCTTCCTCCCTTTGGTGAATTTTCCCCAAACCCCGCTGCTGCCCGCCCTTCCCTCACCCTTTCTCCCGCCATGGCTCAGGACCCCACATGTCCCTGGAGGACCCACGGAGGCATGGGTGAAATTTTGAATTTTCTCCCACAAGGGGAAAAATTTCAACACCACCCCGTGACCCGCCAACCCAAAAATTGTTTCTTCCCCTCTCGACACGTGTCCCCTTGGGGGAAAATTTGACCCCTAAAGTCCGCCTATCCATATCTGGAGTTCTACAAGGAGTTAGGAGGACTTCTTTATATCATTGGAAAGGTGAGAAAATTTCCTATCTAATGGGAATGATTTAGGGAAATTTTGAATGCATTAAGTGTGAGAAAAATCAAGTTGAAACTCTGAGCCTGTTAGAGAGTGGGTATGGTGATATTTTACCCCCTGAACCTAACTGAAACTTCTAACCCTAAAATTTGGACCTTGCAACCTCTGATAATTTTTAATAAATGAAAAGTATGTTCTAGTAATTTTAGACTTGTTCCAGAACCTGATAGTGTCAATTGTTGTCTTACAACCTGGCTGTAGACACTTCTAATAAAAAAAATTATTCCATAATTTTCCTAACTAACCCTAGGTTGTTTCTTGGGTCTCAAGTGGGTTGTGTAAAGTATGAAAATGTAAAATACATAAAAAGAAAAGTGTAAATGGAACATATACACCTGATCCATGTAAAAAAAAAGGGCGGGGAAGGATATCCTGTACTGTTGGGAGTTTTTTGGGAAATATCACACCACCCTGACTGAAGAAGTATAAGGAGGACATGCTCTATGTCCTCTAACCTTTAATCTCTTCTACTAAAATGTGTGAAGAGATCTCTATATTATCCTAGTTTTTTGGGTGATCTGATACCAACAGGAAAAAGTAGTGTAGAGAGGCATACCCACTATAACCCCCAAACATGTAACTGCTTCCTAGAAATGCTAAGGACACCATGTCCTATAAAAGCCACTGTGTATGGAGTTCGTAGAATGTTCTGAACTCACTTGTTTTATGTAAACCCACAATGCCAAGGGTGGAAAGTGCACTGTACTGAACCACTATAAATACATTGTGTTAGTATGTAAAAACCTCAATGATGCCCCCCTCTTTGAGGGCACATACAACATTGTTGAAAGGAGAATGTGGAACTAAAAGCGGACCTACTGCATTCTGACTCGTAGAAATCTGCTTTGAAGGGGGAAAGGGAAAATTCTTAGTAGAAACTAAGGCATGCATAAAAGGGGATGGCTAGCCAAAACAAGTGTTAGACCAAAAACACATGCATACAATAAGATAAGTATAAAGTACGCAAATAACGTAGTAACTACCAAGAAAAGTAGTGTAAATACGCAAGAAAAAAAGTAGACCACACAAAGTGGGTTGCAAACATGGGACATCACTCATGATTTTGCAAGACATACAAGCCCGTTATGGCTGTAAACAATAGACAAGTGTACAAACAAGTAAAGGGAAAATCCCACATATAATGGCAAACAATTGAAGACAAGTAAAAACAAGCAAACAAGGAGTCATGGAGACATATAATCCTACAAAATAAGTGCTACAAATGGAACACTTGTTAACATGTTAGAGTGATAACCGATTTTTCAAAATGTGTATGAGCTAGTAATATAAGATGCTAAGTACAAAATGAAAGAATAACACCTAGAGAAGATGAATGTGGATGCCCCCAACGACCAGTCTATGAAGGGTAGAAGGTGAGCATCCATGTCGCATGTATAGTCATGTATCTGTGATCACAATAAAAAAATTTATGAATGCAAATGTGTGTATGATATAGATGATGACATATAAGAAAAAATCTAACATGTGTGGTAAAGTGATCATGCAAAACACTAGTAAACAAGCATAAATGCCCCCAAGACTATGCAATATGTTGTGGATGGACAGATTGGAATGAAAGATGGAATGATAGGTGCAACGTGCTCCTAAAGTAGATGGAAGTGTATGGAATGAGATTCATTTTGTTTTCCCCCTTAGCAGTCAAGAATGAACTGTAAACGAGAGTGCGTCATCGGGAAATGGTCGAGTAGTGTTAGTTGTGTCTAGCACGTTATGATGAGTGTGTATATGCAATGGTGATGAGATGTAACATGTGGAGATATGTGAGTGAACCCATCAGCTGAAGTGTATATCACGACTTATTGAATGGATAAGTGATGATTTATCCCTAAGTGTATATCACCTGGTGATGATATGAATAGGTGATGATTCAGCCCTAAGCGTATATAGCTATATGATGAATGGATTGGAAATGGGTGATGATTTATCATAAAACATATGGTCACTACAAGATTAAAGGAGGGATTGGTGATGTAACCTAAGGTGCATACCACTACAAAATGATAGAATAAGTAATAATTTATCCTCAAGTGTATGTCACTAGGTTAGAAATATCGCATGAGGAAATGTCACATAATGTGTAAGGTCCATTTGATTGGTAAACCCTTGGCAGTCAAGTATGGACCGAGGAACTAAAGTGCATTATAGGGTGATGAGTGAAACACGTAGAAAAAAATGTAGCATGTATGGTGAAACTAGGTGACCCTACGATGAGTAGGGTTTGTAAATGCATGGTGTGGGCAATGCAATGTAGGATGTGTAGGGTATGTAGGTTGTATACTATATAGTGTGTAAAATGCGATAATATGTGTAGATAGTAATGTAATATGTAATGATAAAATGTAGAGTTAGACTCATATGTAATGTAACCTAGCATAATATCGAGAGTATATGTAGAAATGGGTAGTGTATGTTGTGACTATGTATAGGTTATACGTGGATAACCTTATAATGTATGTGGTGTGTGTGATGGGGGACAATATAATGTAAAATGAAGATTGTATGATGCATAATGTATGAAAAAATATAAAGTGTAATGCCTAAGGTGGGATGTGTGGGGTTTAGTGTAATGGTAATCCCTTAACAGTCAAGTGTGAACTGAAGCACAAGTGTGCATCATCGGGTAATGATAGTGCTAAAATACGGGATGAGTATGCATATGCTATGAGACTAATGTATGAGAATGAAAAAGTAAAATATGTGTGGATGCTAAGATTAGGGGGGAATGTAAGATGCTATGCCCCCCAATTGTATGATAACACGTGTATTATGTAATAAATGATGTATAAGGGTGATGAGACATGATGGATTTCATTTAATTGATGATGCGTAAGGAGTATTATAGGTGTGTGTATGTATAGGTGGTGATGTAATGGAGAAATGCAAGATGAAACGAGGTTCTTTATGGTAAAATACCCCTCAACAGTCATATAATATCCTCAAGAATATGAGTGTGTCTTCAGGAGGGTAGAGTAACAATAGTCACCTACCAAAGGTCCAGTTTACATGCGGTGGGACCTTATTGTACAAAGTTTGTAGTAGAACTAGGTGGTGGAAATGAAAGTTAAAATGTATAGTAAAAAATAGGAGGAGGATTAGTTTCTTTAAAAAATTTAATTGGTTGGAGTGTAGGTTTATTTTGTGTATTAAGAGTGATTGAGAGTTTAGGTTAACTCAAGATCTTTAATCATTCCTAATACACCAACGGTTGAACCATCAAGTTGTAAGACACCTTTAGAAACAAGGATGTACTTGAGACGTAGGACATCAACAATAATTTTGGGAATTACAGAGGTAATATCCTTTGAATCAATCATGACAATTATGAACCAAGTGTTTTCCCACAATTAATGACATATAAAATGGTGGGGTATTGACAACTTTGCTTACTAGTTCTTCCTTTTCTTGGAACAAGTTAACAAAAGCATGAGTCTTTTCCATCAATGGATCAAATTGGGTGAGTTATTGAGAGCTTCACATAGGAGGTCCCTTTGTGATGGAATAACCAAAGCATCCCACATTGTCACATTAATATTTGTCTTCTTCATCTTTCTCAACAATATTGAAAGGAAGTCCCATGGATTTCTACATTTGTGGTAAAATATTCTCCTTCCTTGGTTGCTACAATATTGGGATAAGCATCTTTGATTGGGAAGAAACTTCCTTTCTAGGAATCTCGGAATTTATTTTTATCTATCCCAAATTACCTTTCCTTGTTGACAAAATTACTTTGATTAGAAGAAGATGAAGGTTGAGACTCGAACATCCTTTTCTTAGACCTTGTATTATCAAAACATTAATCTGAGGTCTACTAGAACTTCCCACTACTTAATTTATTGCACAAAAGTTCATCAGCCCCAAAGAACATGAGATTGATGTCAGGATTGAACTCTTAAAATCCTTCCACATTAGGATTGGCTACTTAAACCAATGGTTCTTAGCTATTGGAAGAATTTTGAACCATGAAGGCTTGAGCATGCAATGTGTTTGCAAAAATAAGTTGATTGTGTGGATGGATGCATGGAAACACCATTTTGTTTCTTGTATTACATTATTTTTCATTAGAACCAATGCTTGAACTTGAACTAGCAGCATAGGAAGTGACTAGGGGAGGAGAACTGTTGCTAGTTGGAAGAGATGCATTTTGACCCTGCCACCTATTATTTTGTTGATTTTGTCCATACCTCGGATTAGGCTGTTGGTTCCTATATGGTTGATAACCTTGGTTAAATCCTTGGTTTGAAGATTGCCCCTAGTTAGAATAATTCCTATAAGATTTGGATTGTTTTTTTAAGGATATGAATTTTTTGGACAAATTTATAATCAAGGCCTTCATCTCTTCATCCTCCTTTTGTTGTGTGGGAGAATAAGATGTGGAAGCAGTGGCTTAGGAATTTTTCTTAGGAATAGGAGCAATAGAGGGTTGAACAGCTTGAGGAAATTCATGATACAAGGATATGGGTGGTCTAGGAGCTAGTTTCCCAGCTTATATCAAAATATTTTAGCCCTAATGGCTATTGCATAGGCCCCAGGAAATGTTGCGCCCCCATAGACTGAATCATGACAGAAATATCAAAATTTAATGCTCTTAAAAAGTAAAGAAAATCACCTTCTGGAGTTGGTCTTACAAGGACTAGAATTCTATCCCATGTCTTCTGAAATCTGAAATTGAAGTCTGCCATGAGCTCATTGGGAGCCCTCTTTATAGTTGTTCAGTTGTTCTAACAAGGAGAGGTTATCTCCTTTTCCCCAAATTGGTTACAAAGGGTTGTTCCAAGCTCATTCTAATTAGTAATTTTTCCTGGTCCCAGAATCCTAAACCATTGAAGATATTTTCATGAAATGAAGAAGCTAAATCTTAACACTACATCCCATTCAATAACTTGATGAACCACACAAACATTGGAAATATCATGAATATGATCAGCTGGAGTGGTATGATTTTCCCCAGTGAATAAAGGGATAATTTTTAAGGCTGCTATTGGAATATCATGTTGGGCATTAAGAGGACAAGAAGACTACTTACTAGTAAATTTACAAATGGTTGATTCCTTTGTTATGTCATTACAATAGGTCTCATAATTCTAGTAGACTACAAGAAAGGCCTACCAGATGGTGGAGTAGAAAGAGTCCTATTTGGTGGAGATGGTGACCTATGAACTACTCCTCCTCTTGTTCTTCTTCCTAGTGATAACTGTAGGTTCTCGAAAAATCCTTCTTCCTATGTTCTAGACCTTGTTTGAATTCTTCTCATGAATTTGAGGCACTCTGATAGCTGAAAATAGTAAATAGAATGTTTGGAGTTCCAAATGTGTTTTTGTAGAGCCTCCAAAGGCTAAAATTTACCAAGATACAAACCAAAACTTAGCAAAAATGAAAATATTAACTTTTATCCCCCCACCGAGTGTGCCAAAACTATTGGAGCTCAAAATTACACCCTTCCTTGAGTCATAGACAAACCAAGATTTTGAGGCAACATGGGACTTCTCCAAGTTTTGGAACCTTGAAAACTGAGACAGACATCCAGAGAAGGTCAGCTTCCTTTACTTATTCCTACTGCTAAACTACTCCTAATGCTGGAAATGAAGCTATCTAATCCTAATAAATAATTCCAAGAGACCAAGGAGAGATGAACGTGCATAAAATGAAAATCCTAAACTATAGGAGGTGATAGCACCAAAAATAATGGGAAAGACACTTTTAAAATATAGAAAATGGAACAAAGCAATGATGGAGAGGGCAGAAATGACAACCACAATATAGATAGTATCTAAACTCCCATTTTCACAAAATTCACAATAGAAATAAACCCTTTGATATGAAGAAACATACACAACATACCTGTGAGTAAATGAAGAGGAAAGGAAATGTAATAAATCACCATATAAGGTAGAATAGAGCCAAAAAAAAAGTAATTTTATTTCTTTAAGATGATGCACAAATCATTACAATGGAGGAAGAAGGTGTGAATTCATTACATGATTACAATCCAAGGCTTGCAGCTCAAGAACACTTGTTAAACACTTCACAATGAAGCCCTTATATTACAAAAGTATCCAAAATTACAAATGATCATCATTTTACAATTTATAGAAATGGGAGAGAGAGAAAGGAAAAAAAAAAAAATAGGTAAACTCAAATTCCTCCTTCCACCCACAAACAATGTGTATTAAATCTCTGAAAAAGAGTATGGGAAACCATCCAAGACCACCCCCCTTGGTAATTTTCATATGGGAGAAGGAATGCACACTATAATTCATTAATTTTGGTTCTTAAGCTGCATGGAACTATTCATTTAAATGCTATAGATGTTTTCCACTTTTTCACATATCTAACCTCAATAAAATTAAGAAATCCAATTTTTGGTGGTTGTCATTTATTCCTTTTCCATCATTGTCTTATTCCATTTTATCTCTTGTAAAAGTGTCTTTCCCCTTATTTTTGGTGTTATCACCTCCATTAGTTTAGGATTTTCATTTTATGTAATTTCCTCTCTCTCTCCTTGGTCTATAGGAATCATAGTTTAGGATTAGATAGCTTCATTTCCAGCATTAGGATAAGTTTAGTAGTAGGAATAATCAAAGGAAGCTAACCTTCTCCGGAGGTATGTCTTAGTTTACAAGTCCCACAACTTGGAGATAGTCCCATGTTGCTTCAAAATCCTGGGTTTTCTACGACTTAGGGCAGGCTACAATTTTGAGCTCCAACACCTTTCACTCATCACAGATCATGTGCACATATTCCTTTTCAAATTTTACATAACTTTTACACACTTTCTACATATTTTGATCAATTTTTTCATATACACATATTTGACTAACCCTTTTCTCTTCTATTTTGTAGATCTGTCCTTATGGGAAGCAGTAGTCACATTACCAAGCATCAAATGACATTGAAAACAAGTACAACACAACATCACACATGTTCCTTTTCACCCCTAGGTTCACTTCCTCTTCTCTAGCTCCCAGACTTCATATTATTCACTCCATGCTTTTACTTGTCTCCTTGGCATGATTTTCACCATAGATCTACATGGTTATTAGGTATGCATATCTTATCTACTTTATGTTATTGAACATTCACTTAACAACATAAAGTGGGGGAAAATGTAGGCACTAAATCACACACTTTGAGTATATTTGTAGGTCATGATCACATATTACTATTCATATGATTCGTAAGTGAGAAAAGTATTAATTGATAACTATCTTTGGCCTCTTTGCTTTATTTATGGTTTTCATCTTGGTCTTTCACAACCCACTACCTAGTCTAACGTTCGTTACTTCACCTTTTCTGAGTCTGGACAACAATGCCCAGCTAGGATGCCAGCGCCCAAGTGCCTCATCCCCTCTAGGCACCCCTGAACCCTTTGTATCTTGCTCGCATATTTGGGGCCTTTTCTAGCCCATTGGGCATTTTATTTTATTGGTAATCAGCCTTTTAGTGGTTAATTATGAAATTTAAACAAGGGAATCATATAAATACAGAGCTATGTGATCATAATAAAGGACCAAGATCTAAACATCTACTACTATCACCTAAGGTTCCATCCAAAGGCATTCTCAAGAGCATCAAAGCATCCATCTAACATCCCTTCAAGGGATAAAGGACTATATTATTTTGCATACACTTCATAGGAGGGGAAGTTCATTTTTCCATGCACAAATCTACTTACATATTTTGTATCTAGCTACTTACTCACTATCAAGTGCATCTTTCATAAGAGCCACCTAGGGCATGATTATACAAAAACATGCAGAACTACATGAAGTTTGAAATGTAGTGCAATACCCAAATCATAAGTTCTCTCAGTTGGGTGACCATCGGGGTCAGTCTGACTGCCCATTTGGATATTTTTCTTTTTAGGATTTGATGTATTTTGGGGTTTTGTAGGTGCTCTTTCTTTTTGTAGGTTTCAGGTGAATTATGCAGGCATAATGGGACATAAAGGTGACCAACAATGAAGGGTAATGACATAGAAGTGACACTGTAAATTTCACTTTCTGACCATTTTCACAGTCACAGGCACCCAAAAGTAGTCTATAATGCCTAGGAACCCCTTACCCAATCCAGGAAAATCTAGCGATCACATAATTTTTTGGGTTTATTTCCGACACTGTCCTCCTATTTATTAGTTCATCAGTTTAGCATAATCTAGGTTGAGTTGTGAAATTAGATAAGTATTTTATCCCTTCATTTTTAACTAGGGTTTCATATTTTAATTGCTTATTTCTTAAGTCAGATATGCACTATATTTATTTATCATTTTACTTCATCTCTACAATTAGGAATTTAACATTTATTTATTTTAATATTTGTTAATTCAGAGTGATCATGGGAATGTGAGAAGAAGAAGAAGAAGAAGGCTCAATGGGAATGTTAGATGTAGCTAAAAAAGAAATAAGAGGAGGGGTACTAATAGGAATGGAAGAAACATCTTAAGAGGAAGAAAAAAGGGGTGGAAGAGGAGAAGAGGAACATGGAATATAGACAGAAATTCTAGGAGTCGAGTCAGAAGAAATGATAGTAGGTGAATTAGAAGGAGTAGTAAAATACTCATGAATGTGATTAGAAATAACCTCATAAGTAGTATAAACCAGAGTAGAAAATTCACATTCTATAGTCTTAAGATAAGTAATATCCTCACTAACAGGTTCATGATCATAAGTAGAATCAACATCATAATTAGACAAATTTTCACATGTAAGTAATTCATCTAGAGGATCATCAAAATATATAGAAGTAGTATGAGAACTATCATAAGATGTATCATTACAATTTTTTTCAGAAAGATAAGAGTCATGAGATATAGCTTTACATTCATCTTGAATAGGATGAGAAACATCATGCACATGTACGTTTTCAATATTAGAAGTAACATTATTTGAATTCACATTAGCACAACCAAGACCAAACATATAATCAATGAGAGAATCATCTTGTGCTGCAACAGAAATAGATGAAGGTGGAGTAGCTTTGGTGACAATGGAAGAACAAGGATGACATCTAGAAACATTTTGGTCTGGTGAAACAATGCTTTTGCTAGAGTTGCAGAAACTAGTAGGAACATTACACTCATTTGTAAGAAGCTACCTTTGAATGTTATTATCAAATGGATATTTGTGATAAAGTTCAACCTCAACAAAATCATCAAGTATAAGATTAAAAAAAGCATGATGCATAACTTTATTAGGAGAAGAAGATCTATTTTTAGCCATTTAGGGTTTTGTGGATCCTACAGTAAGAATTTTTAAGAGAGGGGTTCACCAAATGATTTAATAAAATATATAGTATTAAACCCTAAATAATGTAGAGTCATTACTATGATAAAAATACAATAAATTACAATTGCTAAGTATGCTAAGGATATAATTGTGTAAGCAAATGAGAGAGATGGGGCACTTATATGATTTTTCGTTAATCCCAAAGCAAGTATGAATTGAAACAACTGATGGACTGGCTAGGTAGGGTGTTGGAAATTATCGATACAAATTATGGAACTCATGGATTAAGCCAAAAACATGCGCCTAGGCTGGGGATAGGGTGATTGCATGCCAAAGACCTTCTGTGGGTGCTTGTGACTACACAAAAAGTCAGAATATGAATTTTCTTGTGTCAAACAAATTTCGCTAGCCTTTTCTATTTATCACCTGTTTATCGCTGGAAGATTGCAAAATTCGCATATAACCTAAAAAATATATGATATCGTACAAAATCCTAAACATATCAAATCCTAAAAAATAAATATGTAAAATGGAGATTCAGACTGACCCAAGTGGTCACCTGATAGAGTGAACTTATGACCAAGTGCTGCACTACATCTTAGACTCTACTTAGTTCTATACGTGTGTGTGTGTGTGTAGAGTCATGTCCTTATGTTTCCCTCACTCTAATGATGCCAAGATAGTGGGAAATAACTAGATAGAATTTAAATGTATGGAGGGAATTTAGAACTTCCCCTTTCTATGTAATGTATGTAGAGTAATTAACTCAAAAGTGTAGTCCCTTTGATAATATGTAGATATGCTTTCCCTGTAGAATTACTCACCCTTATAATAATATGTATGTTGTGTGTATATATAGGGATATCTTGCTTGAATTTTGACACTAGTGACATGACATGTTGACTAAGACCTTGGGATAGGAGTAAGAACAATAAAAAGGCTAACCACAAGTGTCAAAAATGTGAACAAGAACAAAGAGGATAGGCACGCCTAGGATGGTCAGGATAACCTGGGCATTGGTGTCCTGAGATAACTAAAGACAAATGTGAAGAGATCAAAAAATGTGGATCCCCATGACATGACTAAAACTGGGTACAAAAATGAAAAATGTGAGAGAGAAAGATAATAGAAATAATCAAAGCAAACAAATGGACTAGGAGGTGTGTCGATAGTGAATAATTTTCTTACTTGAGATCCAAACATATAACATACTTAGCGGTATAGTAAAATAGTAATATGTGCATGATTTTTTGTATAGGAATTGAGATTCCCAAGCTTGCCACCTTACACTACCCTTCCTGATTGTGCATCGGTATTTTGTAACTCACCATTCTACTCTAACTCACCTTGCATTATGGCTCACCTTAGCTCTGTTTGTATGTATGGTATATTCTTGGTCTTCAAATCACGTTGCTGTATCATCCCTATGAGCTCAGCCATTCTTGGTTTGCATTAGATTTCTACACCCCTGCTTGCATCTCATCATGTCTTGTTCAGCTCACTCATCCCTAGATTCTACACCAAGGTTTGTGTGTACTTGCATTGGCTCCTTGACTCGACCCCTTTATTGGAACATTCGGCTTGTGCTTAGCTCCTTGCTTGTCACTCACACTCTCTATATTTTTGGCTGGAGCTCCTATGAATTTCCCTCACCACGTTCATTTGGCCTATGATTCTTGTCATCTTGAGGAATATCTCAACTTGTTTGAACATGTTATTTGTCACTTGATATTGCATATCACTAGACCTCTCCGCCTTCATGTGGTAGAATCAGATCCTCCCCACACCATTTGGAGCATACTTCATTCCTTATTTGGAGACCCTTCACATACTGTTGTTGTTGCTGTGATATAATTGTCTCTTCTTCTTTTTCATGTGATGACAGTTCTACTGACACATACTCACTTGCTTATATACTTGATGATGAGGATTGTGCTTCTAGTTATGATGATGGGCTTAATACCAAGGACTCCTCTCCTCCTTCTCTCTACTTTCGAAAGTATGTTGACACTCCTCCCTTCTCATCAGACATCAATAATTCTTGTTCCTAGCATCAGACAATCATTACATCATCCTCCTTTCCACTTCTAGTGTATGAAGCCCTTTCTACTCATCCTATTTCATATATGGATGATTCATACATGTCAGACATCACTCCTCAGTTTGTCGATCCCCCTCTATAGGAAAATTATTTTCCAGACCTTCATCATCTCTTTTTAGTGCCTACTTATGATACATTACATGGAATTGCTCATCCTTCTATAGGTGTTTTGAAGGAGTCTGTCATCTCTATTGTTGGGAGTTCCCCTTCTGGGAATCTTATCACTTCCACTTTTTTAGATATCATCACTGATCCACCATTTCTCTTGGATCCTCTTTCTACTATTATGGGGGTTATTACATTTCCTTCACTTCACTTAAGCATCCTTTCAACGGATGTTCCTCTTTTGAAATTTGACATGTATACGTTCGTGGCATTACCTTTGGTTCTATGCAGTCATTTGATAGACCTATGTACCACTTCTATATACCATATTTAGAGTTCTTTATACTATTTCCCTCACTTTCCTTCATGGAGTGGGAGGACTTCCAATACTTCATTTCTATCCTTCCTAAGGGAAGGCACACTATTTGATGTGGGTGGTTATTCTTCATTCCACAAGCTAAGGACCACACCATTGAAACTCTTCTTGGAGAGTTCTTAGAGTTGTAGAGTTAAGATTCATCTATGGTATCTTCTACATTCCTATTGTCTCCTTATTCTCCTTTCTTATTTTTCTTCTTATATATTTTTGTTTTTACATGGGTATCTTGTTAGGATTCTAGTTTTCGGGACCCATTTTTGGTATCTTTCTTAGATTGTTATGGGAGTGTTTTTTATCTCTTATTGTGGATGTTTTTCCCACTGGGTTTTCCTCCATCACTTGATATCCTTGTTTTTCATGGGTGCCTCATCAAGATTAGTTGTTTAGACCAATTTCTCATTTCTAACTTGTCACCTCATCCTAAGTTATGGTAAAGGGGGGTGTTGGTGTGTGAATTTTCCAAATCACGTGGTGAGTCATCTTACTTAGGTGAGGTCATGGGTCTTAGGTGTCATAGGGTTACAACAGATTCTGATTCATTCATATGCGTCATTGTGTAGTAGTGCATCATATGGGTGTTAATTTCCATTCCAGAAATGTAACTCCCCTTCTCCACTTGAGGAGGTATGATTACTTGCATTGGGGGTTACAACACCCCTATTTTTACCCCTTTCTTTTCAGATCTATGAGGTGGATGAGATGTTGATTGAGATGTGACCCTTTTCCTTTATTTACATGCACATTCATGCTTGATGCTCACTCCACCATAGAACCTCATCACACTGTTGGGATGTAACTCGGTTAATGTTCACGTTATTCCACATGATCCTTATGTTGTTGCATTTTCACTTTCTTTGTTAGGTGAGTTATGCATAAATATAAGATGTTAACATGGAAAGGAGTTATAGAAATGATGAAGGTCAAGATTTCATTAGACAACTGGACTACTAAGAAATGACCTAAATATTGTGTGGAAGAATTCCCCAAAATACATATTCAACAATGCATTTAAACTTGGAAAATTAGGCAGATAGAGCCAAAATGGTGGATCCATATATTCCCACAAACATCAAAACCACTACCAAAAGCATGGTATGTTCACCGAGAAAGAAGAAGAGAAACAAAAAATTACGGATAACTAAAATATGAATTTATTACAAATTTCACCTTTAAAGATAGTAATCATATGGTTAATAATGCTCTTTGTAAAACTAAAACATTCCTCTACTATGAAACTATTGATTTAGAAGAAGGAACAAAATTCCTAGATCTCAAAGAAAAGAACATAAAAATATACGTAGGTTATGATAAGGAGATTGTAAACGGAAAAAAAAAATGTAAATTGAAAAGTTGTAACAAGGTGGGGGATAATAACAAATATAGTGATGAATAAAAAATAAGAGGATAATGAACTAAATTAAATATTTGATCCAAAACATCTTCACCCAATACCAACAAATACCAACAAAAAAAAGTAATCAATCAAGAAGAAACATGGTTGTAAAATTTAAATATAGAAGAAAAATAAGGATCCATGATGATTATAGATACCCACAACAAAGGGAAGGCTAAAGAATATGATGATCCAATACACAAAAGGGTAGAATCCATTAAAATAAAAATAATAGTAAAATTATCTATTGTGGGAGACGACTAGATGGAAAAGGAGATGTTAGAAATATTGCAATTATTGTGAGACTATGATGATGTGTTTCCTAGTAAATTTAGTGAAATAAAAGGAGTGAACACATCAATCAGGGAAATGCACATCAAACTGGAAGAAGGAGCAAAACCTATAAATAAAAATCCATATAGATTGAACCCAAATATGAAAGCCAAAGTAAAAGTTGAATTAGATTAGATGATAGAAGAAAATCTAATATATCCAATAAAACAATAATATTGGGTAAGTTTGATAGTCATTAAACCCCCAAAAATGGGAGAATCAAAACTTGTGGAGACTACGGGGCTATAAATGATGCATGTGTCAATGAACCCTTCCTAACTCCATTCACCGATGATATTTTGGAAGCAGTAGTGGGACATGAAATATATTTGTTCACATATGTATTCAGTGGCTATCGTAAAAAACCAATTGTGTAAGAAGATCAAGCTAAAACCAATTTCACAACTGAACGGAGAAGCTTCACATATAATGTCAATGCCACTGGGATTGAAAATGCACCCACAATATTTTCCTGAGTATTGTGTTGAAAGATTTCAATCATGAATTCCTAGATGTATACCTAGATGATTGGGTTGTATTCTCCTTCTTTAAATAACATTTATCTAAGGTGCACTTAAAACACATATTTCAGTAAATATGGACATATTCCAATGAATCTAGACTCTAGTATTACAAGTATTAGTAAAAATCTATCACTTTTTTGTGTATATTAGATTCCATTTTTTTACTACTAGATTCCATTATTATTAACATTAGATTCTAAAAGTTTCATTATTGGACTCAATGGAGTTCCAATTTCGCTATTATTGGATTTCAATGTCGATATTATTGGATTCAAATTTTTCTATTTTTTGATATTCATGAATTTGGAAAATTCATGTTGGGAATATGAAAGGTTAGCTGCTAACTATTATAAGGCATAAGCCCATTGGATAAAAATTAAAATAAAAACTAACAATAAATTCCTATAAAAGTGAGTTCAAAGTGTGAGCCTTGTACTTTGAAAGTGCAAGGACATGTACTTTCAATATGCAAGGACCCACACTTTCAATGTTGGAGTGATTATGTGCATCCATGATATTGGCATTGTTATTAAATGCTAATGGTGTTAGGTAATGATATAATAAAAATGATACCTCAAAAAAAACCTGAAATTCATCATGTTGTTTTGATTTATGGTCAAACTTACAATAAAATTATGTGCTCACCCAAAATATACCTTATTTTTTTTATTCTCTCAAAATATGAATCATGAACACTAGATAAAATGAGGTGTCATATTTTCATTGTTGTGTAAATAAGTGATTTAAAAAACATAGAAAAATATGTTAAATTCTAATTACAGAGTTATAATGAAATGATAAAGTGCATATTATGACCTAAGCAATAAGAAATTAAATTTAAAACCCTAAGTGCAAGAGAAGGGATAAATTACTTAGCTAATTTCGTAATTACTTTTGGACTATGTTGAACTAGAAAATGAATGATAAATAAGAGGAAATTGTCATTACTGTGCCCAAAACATTGTGTGAATTTTGGATCTACCTAGAATGGGGAACCTCAATAAGGTCAAGGGTGCCTAGGCACCATGGACTACTTTTGGGCATTTGTGATTGATAAAACTATTAGAAACTGAATTTTACAGTGTCACATCAGATGTTCACTAAATGTCTCTATTAGTCACCTGTAGATTTCTAGTTGGTCACCGACTTCACGTGAAACCTACAAAGAGAAAGAGAACTTGAAAAACCCCAAAAGACATCCAATTCTTAAAATTAAAAGATGCAAATGGGGAGTTAGACTAACCCCAATGGTCACCTGACTGAGTGAACTTACGATCCAAGCGTTGCACTATATTTTAGATTGCATGTAGTTCTGTGTGTGTGTGTAGAATTATGGCCTAGGTGGATCTTGTGCAAGATGCACTTGATAGAAAGCAATAGCTAGATGTAGAATATATAAATAGATGTGTGCATGGAAAAATGAACATCCCCTCATATGAAGTGTATGCATAAGAATGGAGTCCCTCGTCCCTTGAATGAATGCTTTGATGCTCTTGAAATGCCTTTGGATGTAACCTTAGGAGATAGTAATAAATTCTTAGAGCTTGGTCCTTTATTATGCTCACAAAGCTTTATATTGATATGATAGGGGAGTTGGACTAACCAATGTAGTCACTCGATTGAGTGAACTTATGATCTAGGCTCTACACTACATTTCAGACTCCATGTATTTCTATGTGTGTGTGTGTGCGTGTGTGTTTCTGTGTGTAAAATCATGCCCTAGGTGCCTCTTGCGCAATATAAACTTGGTAGTGAGAAATATATAGATGTATAAGATGTAAATAAATGTGTGCATGGAAAAATGAAGTTCCCTTCCTACAAAGTGTATGCAGAATAATACATTCTCTTGTCCCTTAAATGGATGCTAGATGGATGCTTTGATGTTCTTGAAATGCCTTTGGATGTAACCTTAGGTGATATTAATAGATTCTTAGAGATTGGTCCTTTTGTTATGGTCATATAACTTTATATTTATATGATTCCCTTGTTTTAATTTCATAATTAACCAATAAAAGGCATACCACCAAGAAAACAAGATGCCCAATGGCTAGAAAGGACCTAAAATATGTGAGAAAGATACAAAGGGGTTAGGGGCATCTAGAAGGGACGACGACGCCTAAGTAATGACATCCTAGCTGGGCGGTGGTGTCCAAAATTAGAAAAGATGAAGTAACGAAGGTTAGAATGGGAAATGGGGCATGCAATAATAAGATGAAAACCATAAAGAAAGTAAATAGTCCAAAAAAATATCAATTAATAATTTTCTCACTTAGGAATCATATGAATAGTAATATGTGATCAAGACCTAGAAATATACCCAAAGTGTGTGATTTAGTGTCTACATTTTCCCCCTCTTTATGTTTTTGAGTGAATTATTGATAACATAAATTAATAAGAGATGTGTACCTAATAACCATGTAGGTTGATGGTGAAACACATGGTGAGGAGACGAGAAAAAACATGAAGTGATAAAAAAATGAAGTGTTGAAGATAGGGAAGAGGAAGAGACCGTAGGGGTGAAAGTGTACGTGTATATGTTGCATTATACATGTTTTCGATGTTGCTTGATTGCTTGATGATGTGAGTGCTACTTCCCATAAGGACAGACCTGTAAAAGAGAAGAACAAAAGAGTAGCCAAATATGTTTATATGAAAAATTCAATCTAGATATGTAAAAAACATGTAAAGAGTATGTAAAAATATGAAAAGGAACATGTGCACCTGATTTTTGATGAGTGAAAGGATAGAGAGGATCCTAAAAATGCTGTAGAAGAATGAGTTTTTTGGGTGATCTCATGCTTAGTATGATTTTTTGGAGCGATCTTACACCATGACAGAATAAGTGTAGGGATAACGATCTAGTGTTATTCTCTAACCTTTGATTGCTTCCCAAAAAGTTATACACCAATGTAGATGGTGTGTTAAAATTTGATTAAATTCATTTCAATTTGATCTAATGCAAAAATACAAAATAGGCAAAAAATGCAAGCTAATTACTGAAAGACTGTGCCTATACTGTGAAAAATTCTATGTAGTCTATTTTCAACTGTGCTGACAAAGAAAAAATGTATAACTACCCCCTGGGCATAGGAATCTTAGAGGGTCAGGGGCACACAGGTGCTCATGTCTGTATCTGGTCATTGGTGGCTATACTGTGTTGAGGACCCAAGTTAGATTCTGTGCCACTTCTAAGAGTGCAAACTGTGATAATTATGGATTGAACTTTTCTACACTATAACTATGAACTGCTATATGGGGTGACTGATTTACCCAACGTATGCCCCCCTCATTTGGGGGGCATGTGAAATCCCTAGGAAAATATGGCCCAAAGGAAGACCCAATGTACACATAAAACTAAATCCCTATAGAGGGGCGGGAATGTGCTTGGTGAAAACCAAAGCACACATAAAAAAAATGACTGAAAACATGTGTTAGTGAAAACAAGACAAATACACATATAATATATTGTGTAATGTAGCAAGCAAGAAGAAAATGTAAACTGTAAAAGGTGGGTTTGCAACATGTAATACCACTCACGATGTTGCAAGAAAATCAGGTCCAAATAGGCCAAAATGATACAGTGTGTAAACAAGACAAAGGAAAAAGCCCACAAACAATGGAAAATAATGACAAACATTAATAAGTAAAGTAATAGACAACCATGGTGCCAAATAGTTCCTACAACACAAATGTTGCACATGAATTACCCATTAGCATGTTAAAAAGATAAAAATTATGTCAAAGAGTGTATAGTCTGATATAGTAGTGTGCTAGTAAGAAGATGAAGTGGTATAAAATGAAACAATAGAATCTGTGATGTATACGAAAGTAGATGCCACCAAGAACCACCGTGGGACTGGTAAGAGGTACAGTGCCAAGCATATGTGCTACAGGTAATGATCTGTATAAAGTATACATTCATAACTAGAAGGAAGGTGAACGTGCATGTGTATATAGAAAAGATAATGACATACAAAATATTTGTCTAACATAGTAAACAAAGTGTACATATGAGTAAGAGTAAGCAAGAACAATGTGTAACCAAGATATGTAGTATGCTATGAATGAATGAAATGAAATGAAAAGAAAATTGAATGTGATAGGAGCAACGTGCCCCCCAAGTGAATGAAAATGTGTATGCATGAGATGAGGTTCATTTATAAATTCCCGCTCAACAGTCAAGAATGAACCATACAACAAGAGTGTGTCACGAGGAAATGGTTTGAATATGTGTGCCAAAAATATTGATCAATGAAGCGTAGAGTGTATAAGAGTGTGAATTTGATGAGGTTCATTTCAGATTGAGACCCTCAGTAGTAAAGTATGAACCATGGAACTAGAGTGCGTTATAGGGAAGTGTGTTATGATGAATGTGCGGTAGAAAAGTGTGTCGTGAATGCACCAAGTGTACCAATGTGTAGTGTGTGAGGTTCATGTATGTAGTATTCCCTCAATAGTCAAGTGTGAATCGTAACACAAGAGTGCATCATCGGGTAATGATGATACAAGTTGTGTGTATTAATGTTTGTAAGACTCCTGTGAATCACTAAATGCGAAGCATGATGTGAGATAGTATAAATCTTTGACACCTGATGATGCTAAGAGGGGGGAAGATTAAACATGATGCCTCCCAAGTGCATGATGATGAGAATAATCAAGTAAAGTCATCTAAGAGATTGTCATTATCATGGTTGAAGTCAATTGAAGGTACATCAAAGACTTGGTAAACAATAGTATGTGGTTGATCAAGGGTGATCAGGGGATCATTTATGATATTAAAAGTTCCCTAAACATCCCTAAATTGTGTCAGTGTAGAAGATATTTTTGAGAGCTTTCCGACGACTATGAGAATGTGACAAATAAACATTGGAAGATCTAGTTATGTTTGGTCAAAGTTTAGTCAACGGTAAAGTCAACTCTTCTCAACAGGTCAATATTGGACCAATCGCACTATGACATGTGGCAAAAGGGTGTTGGTAAAAATTGGAGAAGTTTTCATTGTAGGTCTTTGATAATCGTAAAATGGAATAGCCCGTTGGAACAAAGAGGCTTAACTTTTGTTATGGAGGAGAGCCCGGCTACCGTGTGGACTATGGTATTATTACTGATATGGTGGGTCCACAAGCCACCATGTGGCCTTGGCATCATGAATCGAATACGATCAATTTTCCTACCAAGGATCAACATCAAGCTATTAGTCGAAGTCATGTAAGGACCGAGTTACATTTTAGCTAGTGAGCTATCCACATTCGGGATCATCTATATTACATGGGGTCTATATTAACCCATTAACCTCCAACTCGCCACATAGTGGCATGTTCAACTTGCTAACCACTTGACCCACACATTGGGTGAATTAAACATAGTGGTCAGCCCACATAACCGCCAAACATGTTATGCCAAAGATCCACGTAGTGGATAAGCGGTGGGGGGCCAATACATAGGCCATGCGTGGTAGGTCCACGTGAAAAGAGGGGACGTAAGGTTTATAATAACCTTATAAAAAATGCAAAGGCCACCCCATGTGGGATTTATCCCACTTAAACTCATCCGCCCACCATGGGATTTATCCCATTAAAAAATGCAACCCACTTTCTAATCCATCCACATTACGTGGAATTTGTAAAATTTTCTAAAGGAGGATTATGTGGGATAACCCACTTAAAAATGTATGTCATCTAATATGGGATGATAAACCCATCTAAATGCTACGGTGAGGCTAATATTAGCCTTAGATAATTTTTAATGCATTATTTTAGGGCCCTATTTTAGTATAAATGTGGGACCTGTTTCTTTGTAAAGGACACAACTTGGAAGCTCAAAGCAAGAGCTTGAGGAATATTGCCTGAGTGAGCGGATGATCATTTTTATTGATAAGACCTATTTTTTTAGTCTTCTTATATAGTTGTGAAGACATATTTATTTAAATATGCATTATTGTGACTAGGAGTTATTAATACTACCTAGTTGTCCAATGTGCCACACCAAATTATTGTGAAGCCTGGAATATCAATTGGAGTGCCGTAGGCCGTTACGAAGCATTTGGAAAGTTGATCGAGAACTGGAGGATTCTAAATAGTGGAGATGGTGCCATAGAGCTTGCTGAATACACCAGGAAAGGGGAAGTTGGGTGCTATTTTTCACCCTTGTCATCTGAAGGTATGGATATTCTTCTAAACAAGTTCTTAATAGTTTCCATTAGGTTTTCTTGTGAAAGTACTATTATAACTTACAAGTTTTGACTAGTGGAATGGTTTGATAAGAACCCGAAGACATAGGCAATTGCCAAACATCGTAATCAACCTTTTTGCAAAGTGTCATGCTTATTGCATTATTTTAAGTTTATTTTTAATGAGGTAAAAATTAAACGGTAATTTGATAAGCTATAAGGGCCTGAGATTAGGTAAATAAAAAAAATTGATAATTTTTAGATCATCAAGTAAGGAGCCATTATGACATAGATTGTACATTCCCATTCCATATTTTTTGTCAGTGAAAGTTTGTAATGGGAATCCGTGTGCATACCATCAAGTAAGATTTTGTGAATAACTGAGAAGTGAATCATTGCAAATAAAAACATGGCTGAAGGACATGTGAAATGAAATGTTGATATGACCAGGATCTAAAGTGCCCCCAATGTATTCAAGCCATGATTATCTAAGAGTAAGTGGTGAAAGGCATGAAGTACATGCAACAAAGATTGAGAGGTGAAATACTCGGAGGCTATAATCAACAGTGATGTAAACTTATCCATGATATAAATGAGGAGCATGTGATGGAGGGATGAGATCATTCAATGTGAATCCTAGCCAAGCCAAACCATCATGTGCATAAATAGTGTCAAAGAAAGTGGGATCAAATGGAATATGTGGCCAATAAGAATCATTGATGAAAAGAGTGCACGTGAAAGGAGATATCATAGATGTAAGTTTCTAATGAGGAGAAAATGAAGGTGGTTTGAATTCTAATATATGGACAAACCCCCGATAAATCAACATAACATTAATAGAAGGAGGGGGTGATACTAAAGCATATGAAAAACAATCTAATGCACAAACGGTTCCTTTGAGTGGATAAAAGTTATATAGATAGTCCGTGGGTTGTCATTCAACAACATGATGGAAAGTAGCAGAAGTGGGAACATGGAATGTAGTGGTAGGATCTAGGTTGCAATATTGTAATGGGGTATTATTAATGGGAACTAAATACTCAAAGCCATCATATAAGAATTTGACGTACTGATGAACTATAGAGGGAACTGTTTGCCTTTTATGAGGTCATGGCCTATCGAGTAAGCAATTAAATGAAATAGGGAAATCAATAACAAATAATACTGTAAGAACTATTTTTGGCCCAAATGTGACAGATAAAATAATAGTGCCAAGACATGGACACGTAGTAGAATCATATGCTCGAAGAGAAATAGATGTAGGGGTGAGATTAGCTATGGAGAGACCTATATTCTGAATGAATGATAAAGGAAAAATTTAGCTCAGATCGAATGTTTAATAAATTTCACTTAACACCCAAGTTATGGATGTATACTTGGATATAAAGAGGAGGATCATTTTCGTAAATAGAAATATTGTCAACTATAGTAGATGGAAAATTAATGTGCTTGTATGCATGCTAAAATAACTATGCTAATCTAAATGAAACTAACACCTAGTAGCTTCGAAGCAAAGTTAATCAAAGAAGAACATCATGATAAGAGATTAAGGGAAAATAACTTCTTTAATGCATAAACATGATAAAATAACCAAATTCTAAGCCATTCCCACTCTTTTGTGATTGCTACTTAAATTATGAACCTAATTTGATCACTTAGAAATCAGATTGGCATTTTTTGCCTCAATAATGAGGATGATATCTCACCAAGAAATGGCTACAAGGCCTTTTTTTGGTTCTTCCCATGCTACTCAATTTGAGAGAATGGATGCAAGAGACGGAGAAGCTATTTCCAACAATGGAGGATGGCTCAAATCAAAATGCCTATAGTTTTCACTAATTAAAGTGTGGTGTAAGTTTGAGAGGAAGGAGCTTGGTACTTTAAATAGATTTCTACTTTGGGAGAAGCTTGCAAACTAGTGGATGTGGGACAAATGATAAAGTGCATTTAGAAGAAATAAGCTTGATTAGAGGAATTAAAAAGTGATTAACAACTCAAGGGAGTTGGAGATGATTTAATTAATCAACCATGATTAATTAAAAGGCTAGGATAATATTAGAAAGCAATTTAGAGGTGATTTAGAGGAAAATAGGTAGAATATAGAGGATTTAAAAGGGGGATTTAATTAATAATAAGGTTTATTAATTAAATGCAAGGTTGAAAAGGTTTAATTAACTAATAATAGTTAATTAATTGATTAGAGGATGATTATAACAAATGGAATGTCATTAATTATCATTTATAAAGTGGATTTGACCAATAAGAATGTTTATTAATTAAATAGAGGATTAAAAAAGGTTTATTAACTAATCAATAGTTAATTAATGAATAAAAAAGGATTATAACTAATGAAATGTCATTAATTGGCATACGGAATGAGGTAAAAGCTATTTTATTAATGAAATGTTGTTAATTAACCGAAATGGTGGGGAATGTTAGTTAATTAGCAGGGAATCACTAATTATTATGGAAACGACGGGAAAATGGTTAATTGGTGCAATTTTAGTATTAAATTTACGTAAGTGGATTTTAGGTGTCCACATTTGCCCCTCTTTGGGGTGGCGTAAGTGACACCACTTCAAAGACAATAGAAAATTATAGACAAGTAAATTTTTTTAAGGGATAGGAGAATAATTAGTAGAATGTAGGATGCCCACTCGAGTGTCAATGATGTGAGGAAAGAGGTCGATTGACACTTGAAAATATGAAGGAAATGGATATAAGAAACAAGGATGGGGAGGATGGGATAAATATAATCCCTATTGCCCTAGGTGCAGTTGAAGAAAATGATAATCAAGAAGAATGAAGATGAAGATAATGGAAATAGCTTTCATATAACTTAGTTGAAGAGTAATTTTGTTTCATCATTTGGCTTTAAGATCTATTTCATTGGCCCTTTATTATAATATAAACATACAAAAAAAATGTAAAATAACATGAAAAGCTATAATAGTAACATTTGTTCATTGCTAAAACACTAACTTAATGTAACATACATAACATAAAGAAATACGAGAAAGTAAACAAGCTAACATGACAGGGAAACAAGTACAAACACACATACTCAAACAAACAATGTTCAAGACAGTTACACCAATGTTTTTGTTATCGAGATTCAATTCCTAAATGTTTGAGTTAATGACAAGGGTCAAAATGACACCCCAAGAAAGGATACATGTGAGGTGAATATACATAAGGACACATGGGTCTTACGAAAAAGAAATTGTACACTATGAAATAGTACCAAATAACTAATTGCGCAAGGGAGTACATACATAGTAAGCAAACCATCTTTGTTAATGGAGGTATATCCAGATGATCCACGAGTCATTTGTGAGAACAATTGATGACCAGAGAAAGATGGTTTGTAGAAAAAATTTCTATGTTTGAGGACCGTCTGATAAAGGCTTTAGGTGGGTGCATGCTTCTTACCGATTTTCAATTTTTTTGATCGTTTTGCCAATGTTTTGGATTTTTGAATGTTTTACCAATGTTTTGGATTTTAAAAATATTTTTGACGATGTTTTTAGGGTTTTTTGAATATTGTTATTTGTCAAACTTGCACCCATGTCTTGGCTCTGGAAGAATCAAGTCATTTATGAAAAAAACAAAACCATCTCCAAGTTGTGGGACCTTACGTATTTGGGAAGGATCTTTGGAGAAGGCTGGTTCCTCTATCTAATTCTACTACTAATGCTACTCCTAGTGCTGAAAGAGAAAACTGAACTAACAATGACAAGGGACAAGGGATAGAAGGATAACATGAAAGGAAACCTACACTAAAAGGTGATAACACTAGAAAAGAGGGATGAATACTATCTGTTCTAAGAGAAAATGCATGAAGGAAGGATAAGCATGTGTAACACAACCTAAAATGTATTTACCAGATCAGTTTCATGGAACACAACTAAATGAGGAGCTACAAGGGATGTATAATGGCACAACGAGCACACAATGCAAAAGAAAAGGAAAGAAGGAATGCAAACATGTTAGGTTATAAAACAGTCACGAAAAATGCTTCCATTACTTCCATAAATACACAAATCTGTTACAATGGTGAAAGAGGCCGTTATCGACATGCAAGTGCAGATCTAGAGGTCTGTGACTTAGAGTACATAAAATATGGAGTCATTATAAAAATGCAAAGGGATCTAAAATATGAATCTATGGAGGAAGAAGAGAAGGAGGGAAAACCCAAATTTGAAATACAACCACAACCAAGAAGCATTTAATGCTTGTAAATCCACCTATAAATCTGTCAAATACATTTCCCCAAGTTTGTTTGGCATGTTAGAGAAGGAAGGAGGTCAAATCATATAAATCAGGTGGTTGAAGAAATCAAATCTTCTCATTAATGGCTAGAAAGAAATTTTCCCATTTCTCACCTACCAGATCCACCAAGAATTTGAATTTGAATGTTTAGCAATGTAGCTCATGTGTGTAGCTATTGATTGAGACTAGGCGCATGCTGATTAGAGATGTGTAGAGAAAGATACAAATTTTAGAAGATGTCAGAGCCATCTGGGAACATAAGAGACGTGGCACATACAGATTAACTGAAGAAATTGACCAAACATTCATTTGATTTGTTGTTTTTGCCACGTGTCATTCATTGGCTGGTTGTCAGGATTTGGTGCCCTATTGGTGCACTTTGAGTGGTCATGTGTGACACACTCAAGTGTGTCAAAGGATGAAATGGCACAAAAATTTGTGAAGGAGGGCAAAAATATAATGCACGTAGAATAATGAGGCATGGGAAGGAGGTAGAAGGAAAGCTCACAAGGGGAAGATGGAACAAAGAGGAAAAGGAACAAGGAAGAAGGGGAAAGCACACAAGGTGCACAAGAAAAAGAAGGGGTGAATGCAAATAAATGCAACTAAGGGAATGTGCCAAATGAACTTGAGTGCATGCAACCTTGCAATGGATAATTCAAAGCTAGAAAGTTTATACAAGTTACCCAAGTGATTGGGAGAGTTATTTGGATAATAATTTTTTTACCAATATTTTGGATTTTTAACAATTTTGTGATTTTTTTTGGGGTTTTTCGAAAGTTTTCTGAAGCTATGTATAATAAAATGAAGATATAAGGATGCCCCAAGTGAGAGGTGAGGATTTACAAGGGAAAAATACCATACATATGTGCAAGAAAGTGAAGATGTGAAAATCCCTCCAGCAAGAGGTGAGGATTTAAAAAGGCAAAGTTGTCACATATATACAAGAAGAATATAGGTCAAATCAAGGCCAAGGTAGATATGTTCAACATGATGATCAAATCAAACTAATAAAGTGCCAAGAATGAGTAAGCATGCCCCCAGTGCAAGATGGCCAATAAAGATATGATAGAAAATAAGTAGAAGATTGTTTTATTAAAAGGGGACAAAGGTTCCCGTAAACATGGTAAAAAGGTAATACTATACACATGGATGTTAAGAACAAAGTAGAAGAACAATGTGAATGCTATGGAAGGATATGGAAAATGTAGCTAGAAGCCTTACAGTGAAAAGGTGATTAGCCAAAGGCACAAATCCTGATTCAAAATAAGAACTAAAGTAAGAGTTTGACCAAGGTCCAAACAACACCTAGTAACATACTAATCTTGTTTGCTCATAGAGACCTAGTGTGTGCATGTGGAAATTAATTACTTCTTGAAGGGAAGATTTGATAGAAAATAAGTGAAGACACACTAGCCAATGTATAATAATGATTTATTTTGATATGTGATTTTTGAATGTAGGGTGGAAGGAGAGCCGTACATTACTCCATCTGTGCCAGTCAAGCATCCATAGTATCCGAAAAAGATGTATTTGATTCTAGTCACAAAATTGTCTCTACTTCCAGCTAGACATCCATAGCCCTGATAGAGATATTGGAAATACCCAAGAAAGAGATATATATTTCTTTTCTTTTGATTTTTTGTTTTTATTGATTTTTATTTTCTTTCTGAAAATTGATTTCAGCTCTCTCAATTATTTTGATAAGGGGTTAAGAACCACTGATGGCTTGATGGAAGGATGTGGAAGTGATTGTGATGAATACATTGGCTAGTGTCAAAAAATATGCACCAAAAATTTCTTCACAACAAGTTTATGATATGTGTGATAGTGATAGGATCTCTAAGAGGTCAGTTGTTCTTTAATTTACCAAGGTGATGAAAGACCAAGGTCAAATGGATACTATAGAGATAAATGTCACAAAATGAGTGCGAATAGACTAACCAAAATATCATCAAAGGGATGAACATGGTGGATGAATTGTAAAGGAATGGAAAGAAAGGGAAGAAAGAACATCCATGTGTATGCAATATCTAATTACAATGTTTGATCTTTGTACCTTTGGTTTTTTGTAATGTTTTAATGTTTTCTTTTTTTTTTGTATTTTTGAATTTTTTTAATTTTTGCTTAGATTTTGGAAAATTGAGACCAATAATGTCACTCTACATGATAGGATCCAACAATGATGTTTGTGATTTCTTTGATAAGGGAGACAAGGAGTTTTTTCTTATCAAGAGTGATATTATCTCCAATCTTGATGACCGTGGTGAGATCATATTCGATAAGTGACTGTGACTTATCTTTCAACATGGATTTTGTATGTGGGAGCTTTGAGTTCCATTTCCATAGATTTATACACTTTGCACCATACTTGATGGTTCTATTGTGTGCATTCTTGAATCATGTTTGATTTTTAGACTTTACGATTTTTAGATTTGTTGGGAAATTTGGAGCTCTTTGGAGTTTTGATCTTATCTTGATGAAGAAACTATTTGGGTTTCATATAAGATAATGTGTGATTTTTAGGATCCTGAGAAGTGGGAGGAGAAAGTTGATGTTTAATATTGATGATAGGAAAAATTAGGGATGATGGTGAGCTTGCCAAAATTTTTGATAGAAGGATGATATGATGGACAAAGAGGATATGGTCCAAGGATTGAAGAGAATGGGATACTAGGAGATGAACCATAGATAGAAGATGAAGGGCTACTAGGATGTGGCCCCAAGATGGAAGAAAAAGGGATGCCATGAGGTGAGTCATAGATAGAAGATGAAGGGATACCATGAGGTGAGTCATAGATAGAAGATGAATGGGCTACTAGGAGGTGGCCCATACATAGAAGAAGAAGATGGGCTATAAGGAGGTGACCCAAGGTAAGATTATGATTGAGGAATTGTGATCTATAATGAATGATGGGGTGATGAGAAGATAGGCCAGGGATTAATGACACACCTAGGAATTCCTCCATGTAATGGGGAATGTGAATATGGGAGAATAAGAGAAGGATCAAATTTGACGATCTTAGGATCTTCCTCTGTTTTCTTACAAAAGGAATCAACTTCTTGTTATCTAATTTTTCCCCTCAAGAAAAATTGGACAATAGGGACCTAGACACCTAAACAGACCCCACATGTGAGACATGGCTATAGGCACTTTCTGGGGTTTCAGGAACACATTTAAGGAATTTTGGAGTGAAAATTGTAATTGATGAATTTTTTCCTCTTCTAGGTTTTGAACCTTAATATCACTTTTAAAATGATGAAATGTAGGCCTTGTGGGCCCACATCCAAACTCATAATGAGAAAAGATGGAAAAATCATCTCGGGCCCCAAAATCCCTTGTATTCAGTCTACATCATGCCTTTGATACAAAGAAATTCAAAAAATTCCTAAGTTAAGAGCTCTGGGGTCAAAAATTATGTTCCTGACCTCAAAGGACCACTGAGATAAAAAAAGAGCTCACCGAGCAGCTCGGTGAGTTGGATTTGCATTACGGAAGTGGGTTACAGAAGGGCTCTCTGAGTAGCTCAGCAAGGTGAGTTGTAACATGGGTTATATCGGGCCATATCAGCCAAGAAATATTGGGGGTCGACTCAAGGAGCCTACATTGTGAATGGTTCACGACCGAGATCGAGCTTGTAAATGGAAGTTCCAATGGTGTGTCGGTGGGTGAAAAGTTACAATTGATAGAGGATGAGTTGCAAAGTGAAATAACATGAGAATTAGTAGTGATTCGGTATGGTATGGGTTGGATAGCTTGAGTCATGAAGTAAGGAGCTTGGCCATGATACAAGCTAGATTGTGAGGTAGAAAGAGAAGTGGAAAGACTCAAGCTTGAGCCTGAGCAAGTTGAGGTGTGGCCGAGGAGTTGACAGTGGGGAAGGGAGATAGCTCACCAAGTGATCCATGAAGTGAAACAAAACTGAATCAGTTGTGGAGATAATGAAGAAGGTGTGGAGGTTCGGGTGAGTTCGAGGTTCCCGTTCGGAGGTTCGAGAGAAGCAACTTGGGGGGTCGGTGAGCTAAAGCCCCAAAGCACCGAGTTAGAGGATCCCAAAGCAAAAGAGGCATGAAGTCTGAAAACTTCAAAATTTGGGGATGAGGGTGTTTAGATATGCGTCAAGTTGTCTTTCAGGATTAACACGCATGGAGAATCTGAATTGGCAAGCCCAAAATGCCCAAAAAAAACATAAACCCTGAAACCTAAAAACAAGATCACATGGAGAGGTAGGGTGAGCTTTAGGGTCATTGGGATGAGCGAACTCCGGGGTCCACGGTAAGGAAACTTCAGAGTTCAAGGTTGGAAAAATTTAGAGGTATGGAGAGATTATTTTCAGAGTTTGAGGAACTAGAAGTCTGAAGAAATGGGGTTGAAGTCTCTGAAACAAAATCGTCCAAAATCCTAAAACTTGGAACTCCCGCCCAAATTAATTTGCAAATCCTGCCAAGTTACATCATAGACTGAGCCACTCTAGGTGAGCCCATTGGAAGTAAGAGTGATGGGGTAGGTAGGTGGTGGATTGCATTATGTATTGAGATAGATGGTGTATGGGGCAAGTTGCATTAAATATGAAAATCGGTGGCATGTAAAGGTGGACGATTTGCACTCATACAGAGCTCGGTGGTAAGAGAAAACAAAAAATAGTGGCCCAAATTCAAACCCTGATAACTTCAACAAATTTTGGACATTTTTAGTAAAATTATACTTGATGGAAAGGATTTTAAGAAGGGAACTTAATGGTGATGGAAAAATCTAGAGATCAGAGGGGCTAGTGAAGGTGAAACCCTAGAAGAAATCAGTGCAAAAATGATGACATCTTCCTTTGTACTCCACCATTTTTCACAAAATTACAGTAATTGGAAAATTGATTTCAGGATCTACAATATGACACCCTTGAAATTCAGATTTCGGAGGTTTTGGACCTCCAAAAATGGTGAATAGTGAGTAGTATGTGAAAGTAATTAATTAGGTAGGTGGGAGAAAATTCATGGTGGATTTATAGGGGCCAAGACTAGACCCAGGTGCAATCAGAGCCAATTACTTCTTGCACAAGGCAATGTAATTAATAAGGGAAGGATTTTGTAGATCTTAAAGCACTCTTTGTAGGATAAACAATGATTTTTTGTGGGTAATTGGGTAATTTTAGGTTTCTTTTCTCTCTCCCCACTCCTAATTTTTTTTTCTATAAATTGTAAGGAGGGGCTCATTTTAAAAGGTTAGATTTTTTTTCCTTTGCCCCTCTCTTCTTTTCTTGTCTATGATAAGTCTATGGAGCTCAAGCCTACCATTGAAATTTTAAATGAAATTTGAATGCCTTTTGGCCCCCTTTCATTTCATTATATCAACTTTTGGAGCAATAATACATATTTGTGGATGATTCTCACCCCTCTTTTGTAATTATTGTGTCTTATCTGATATTTCATTACAATTAGGTTATTGTGCATTATTAAATTGTTATTGTAGATATCAATGAATTTTTTTACTGGTAAATGGGTTTAAACTAAGTTATTTTGACATGTGGTGTCTAGTTATCCTCTTCAGACTTGCTTGTTTTCATTCCCATGCAAGTGCAGATTATCCAACATTCCTTATTGGTGCATCACCTCTAGTTAGAATAGGTTTACTTTTCATGCAATCCTCTTATCCCTATCTCCTTTGAAATATTTAGGGTAGGATTAGATTAGTTCTCTTTGTAATTGGACGTGTGGTGATAGATTTAGGAATAAGAAGCCAAACTTTCTCTGGAGAGATATCCCAATTGCAAAGTCACAAACTTTGGGAATAGCTCCATGTTGTGCAATCACATTGAATTTCTAATTCACTCAACAACTGGACCATTTAGGGGTGTTGTGATTCTACATAAACACTTCTTCCCCACAATACATGAACGCATCGAGTTCTAAAGAGAATCCTTTCTCATGATCCTTTAGAAGAATGTTTCTGTGTAGCCCCATGAATTCTATGATGGTTTCTTCATTATGAAAGAAATCAATTGGTATGGTTTGTTGTTGGTCGATGATAGAAGGTTGATTAAAAGAAAGAGGTCCAACAAGTGTGGAATATTTAGAAGATGATTGATAGAAGAATATGACTCAAGAGACAAAGTAGATTTGGATTTTAGATTTCTTCTGAGTGGAAAAACATATGGATTTGGAATCAGTTGGTATAGGTTTTCTTAGAAGATGACATAGTGCACTCAGATAAAAGAGGATTGCATAGAAAGTTAATAGATTGAAATGTAGGGGTCGACTTGGATGATTGATTAGAATAATTTTGAGTCACACATATCTTCAAAGGAGGAAGAAATTGTTGAGGTAACTGATAAAGTGGGTCCAGCAAAGAAAGGGAGGATTGAACTCGAGAGTCGAATTAGAAGAATGATGGGGAGAATTTAAGGTGACACAAATACTTAGAGGAGGGAAAATTTATTTAGGCGACTAATTATTACTTGGAAGAAAGTCAATTGAATGAGGCTCAGGAGACTAAGGAGGAATAAGAATAATAGTTTGGATTAGAATAATCAGGAGATTGTGGGAATCTGAAGAATAACATGGATTATAATCATCAGAATATTGTTGGGAATCAAAATAATAGTTTGGATTAGAATCATCAGTAATCATACCACTGACTATGAGATGAAGGTGGGGAAAGGGGTAACCAAACGGGTTCTCTAGCGTGAAGAACTAAATGAGGTTTAGTCATGATAGGCTTATTTTGACATGAATGTCTAAATTCAGGTTCCCTATTGTTTTAAGTGTGAGGAACCATGTGATTCTTAGTCATTGTTTGGCATTGTTGGGTCCAAATGCCTAGACCTAGATAGTATGATTAAACTCCATGGAAAAGGAAAGTTCCTATGTCAATTTGAGCAGTGTAATAACAACCAAATAGACATTTTGCAAACAAATAGGGGGTGCTTGTGTGATTTTCCAAAGGGGATATAAGGAAAAAAACATATTGATGACATAATTTTGACAATTCAATAAGGTTTGGAGAACAAGTTGCAAGTGTAAATGTAAAAATGGTTGATCAAAATTTAGCAAAATAATGGCAAAGGAAACTTTTCCAATGATTGTATTGTCTCAAAAGTTGTTTTGATAGGAAATTCTTTTGCTAAGGTTTGAAAAATGCGTTCAAAGATGACAATGAACTTAGGAAAACAAAAACAACATAATAATCTACGAATATTTCAATGAATGTCAAATAATGGAAAAATAATGTCCAATGGAAAAGATTAAAGAACCAAAGGATCAAAAGGATTGTCCTAGGAAACAAGTCAACAAGATGGAAGGTCAAAAGGAACGATAAAAAAAGTTCATAATACAAATCCAATCTAAAATAAACTACTCCTTATGTAAACGTGTCTTAATGGTAGATTGACGAAAAATGATCAACATAATGTTAACACTTAAGTCAAGTTTACAAATAAACAAGACGTAAGTATTAATAATGGGTTGAAGTGACTTCAAAATCAAGGTATAATAAAAAAAGTCTAGATACAAACAAGGCCTAAATCCCAAAAATTGGAAGTTACAAATGTGAGCAACGCAACAATACCACTTGGATACGTTAATCAAGATTTTCAGAAAAATAAGATATTAGTATCAAAATAATATTGATACGACATGAACAACGTAACAAAAACACTTTTAAAACTCAAGGAAATGTTTGGAAGAAAACAATTTCAAAGTATAATAAGGAGTTGCTAATGCGTGATTAGTGTAATGATACAATATAAAAACTTATATCAAGTTTTATAGAAAATAAGATGTAAGTATCAAAATTGTATTAAAATGATGTGAGCAGTGTAACACTCAAGGGAAGATCAATGATGAGAAAATTTAATCTACAATGAGAAGTCTTGACGTGGGTATCAAGACATGGCTACTCAAGATATGAGGACGTACCAAGACACTTTACACGCTTACTATCATAGTCATAATAAGGAAGGATGTAAGTGGGTGAAAAAGTGGTGGACACGATCTTGAGTAACACTTCATATGTATGATTTGTTTTATCCCAAAAGGGAGACAAGAAAACAAAGGAGTAAACCAAGTGGTGATGAAACAAACCTAGCTTTACACAGAGTTTCACCTTATTTAAAGTACAAAGTAGAAACTAAGAAAAAGTTACAAGTAGTAAGATTCGTGATGAATACCACATGGTCCAACTTTGATGGACTCTCCCCTTGTTCAAATAACAAGGTTTTGACTCCAAAAAATTTTTTTTGAAGCAAACATTCCCTATGGATTTTATTTGCTCCAACACTCGCCAATTATTACCTAAGAGAGGTAGACACTTCTAGGGTTTCTCCTAGAGAGGTGGACCATTACCCCAGAATCAAATTAATGAATGGGGCCTCATATGGGTAACATGAAGCTTTTCTCACATGAGTCTTTTTTACTAGTCAAGTGGGTAGTGGGGAACTTCCCATTTCATCCACTAGTTCCTCAAGGTGTGGACTACTTTGGGGTTCATATGGGTAATCCTCATAATGAGTTTTATGGATTATGCCAAGATACTTCCCCCAGTTAAAGTGAATGATCCATAGCTCTTATTTGAACCTACAAATAAAGTGTTTTTAATAGCGGTGTGTTTTTTATCTTTTCATCTTAATTTGGTTTTGCACATTGTTGGCAACCTTGCAACAAACTATATTAGTACTGGTTTAGATCATTTTTCTTTGACAAGAGAATAACGTCATGTACTCAAAATTTTGTAGTTATCCATGAAAAATTATAACATTTAAAAAAGAGGATCAAATGTTGTTTTGATTCTCAAGATCGTCAAAAATGCACAAGAGAAGAGCATACACAACAAGTAAACCAACATGATAGTAATGGAAACCTCCAAATCAAAGGACCATCAAACATGTTTTGTAAAATAATCATTCTCTTAAGCAATAATTAAATGAAGTTTCCAAATTAATCCAAAATGTTAGAAAATAAGACCAAAGTTGTTTTTGATTCTTAAGATCACCAAAAGGTGCAAGAGAAGAGCATACACAAACTTTGATCTAAGTAAAAATGGAAAAACAACATTCATTAAAGCATTTAAAAAATGTGCTTACCTTATAAATATCCATAATGATAGCCAATTAAAAATGATTCTCAAGGTTTCTCAAAATTACAAGAGAAGAGCATAAAAGCTGTGGTGTTGATAAAAAATGAATCTAACATACAACGATTAAATGACCAATTTTATAATAAAGAAAAAACCTATAATTCTATAAGTATAAATCTCAAATTTATGTGTTCATTACATATTTCACTTTAATACATTTCCGTTGTAAAAAAATAGAGTTATTTTGAATTCATGGAGGAAAATTTATGACCTCTGGAAAGATAGGTTATGCATATGCTCTTATACTCACGGGTATGCACTTAACCTGTATTAAAAAAATGTAAAAAAAACGTCTCGTAATCTAAAAAAAGGTCAATTTTTTCCAACCAAGATTCAATTTTTACAACAACCCATCTCATTAATATATGAAAAGAAGACTCAATGCTATCAAACATTAACATTCATAATAAAAAACTTAACATTTTCAACAAATTGACAAAATTAGCATGCAAAATGATGAACAATGAAGCTCTACAAATGAAAACATGGAGAAATCTTGATTTTTTTTCTCACAAAGATTCAATTTTTTACAACCCATATCCATAATATGTAAATATAAGACTCAATACTATCAAACACTAACCTACATACTCAAAAATTCAAGATTTTCAAGAAATTGACAAAACTAGCATGTAAAATGATGAATAATGAAGCTCTAAAAAAGAAAACATGGAGAAATATTGAATTTTTTCACAAAGGTTCAATTTTGACATCAACCCATCTCATTAATATGTGGATATAATACTCAACACTATCAAACACTAACCTACATGCTCAAAAATTTAACATTTTCAACAAATTGGTAAAACTAGCATGTAAAATGATGAAAAATGAAGCTCAAAAAATGAAAACATGGAGAAATATTGAATTTTTATCTTCAAGATCCAATTTTGATAGTACTTTTCCTCCTTTATACCTATAAGGAAGACTCAAAACATGAAAAATCAACAAGACATGGTTAGAAACACAAGTTATGTCAATATATTCAAAAAAAGGGTTAGTACACAAAAACAAACTTAACCAAAATACATAATGCATGTGAGAAAAAGGGGTGTCCCACCGGGCATTCCAAACGTATGCATGATAAAATAACTATGATAATATAAATGAAACTAACACCTAGTAGCTTCAAAGTAAAGTTAATCAAACAAGAACATCATGATAATAGATTAAGGGAAAATAACTTCTTTAATGCATAAACATGATAAAACAACCAAATGTTAAGCCATTCCTACTCTTTTTTGATTGCTACTTAAAGTATGAGCCTAATTAGATCATTAAGGAATCAAGTTGGTGTTGTTTGCCTCAATAATGAGGACAAGATCTCACTAAGAAATGGCTACAAGGCCATTTTTGGATCTTCCCATGCTACTAAATTTGAGAGATTGGATGCAAGATATGGAGAAGCTATTTCCAACAATGGAGAATGGATCAAATCGAAATGCCTATAGTTTTCAATAATCAAAGTGTGGTGTGAGTTTGAGAGGAAGGAGCTTGGTCCTTTAAATAACTTTCCACTTTAGGAGAAGCTTGGCAAACTTATGAATGTGGGACAAATGATAAAGTGCATCTATAAGAAATAAACTTGTTTAGTGGAATTAAAAAGTTATTAACAACTCATGGGAGTTGGAGATGATTTAATTAATTAACTAGGATTAATTAATAGGCTAGGATAAGCTTAGAAAACTATTTAGTGATGATTTAGAAGAAAATAGCTAGAATAAATAGGATTTAAAAGGGGGATTTAATTAATAAGAAAGTTTATTACTTAAATAGAACGTTAAAAATGCTTAATTAACTAATAATAGTTAATTAATTGATTAGAGGAGGATTATAACAAATAGAATGTCATTAATTGGCATTTAGAAAGTGGATTCAACCAATAAGAAGGTTTATTGATCAAATAGAGGATTACAAAAAGATAATTGACTAATAAATAGTTAATTAATGAATAGAAGAGGATTATGACTAACGAAATGTTGTTAATTAACATCTGGAATGAGGTAAAAGCTAGTTTATTAATGAAAGGTCATTAATTAACCAAAATGGAGGGGAGTATTAGTTAATCAACATAAAATTGCTAATTATTATAGAAATGATAGGAAAGTGGGTAATTAGTGCAATTTTAGTTTATAAAGAGGATCATTATCGAAAACAAAAATATTTTCAACTATGGTAGATAGAAAAGTTAAGTTGCCGAGAGAAGGCATCCACAAATGTCTAATAAACTATGTTTGGATTAGTAGTAGAAGGGATGTGAGTACTAAGCAAGAGAGTAATAACTTTAGCATGACAATCATGATTGCCTAACAAGAAATCACGAATAGAGATATCCATGATGAAAATATCTTAGGAAAAATGAGAGCAATGGAAGTATAAGAATCCTAAGAGTGTTCGAATGAGACAGGTTCACCAAATGATTTAACAAATATAGAAATATATGTTAAATTATGATTGCAGGGTTACAACGAAATGATAAAGCAATAAAGTCCAGATTATGACCTAAGTAATAAGCAATCAAATTTAAAACCCTAAGTGTAAGAGAAGGGATAAAGTACTTAGCTGATTTCAAAATTAATCGTGGACTGTGCTAAAGTGGAAAACTAAAAAATAGGAGGAAACTTTCATTACAGTGCCTAGAAAATTGTGCAACTGTCGGATCTGCCTAGACTGGGATTCCAGGATCATGAAAAGGGTGCCTAGGTGCTATGGACTACTTCTGAGAACATGTGACTGTGAAAACTATCAAAAATTAAATTTTACAGTGTCACAAGATGTTTGCTAAATGTCATTATTAGTCACATGTAGATCATTGGTTGATTATTGCGTTTGCTTGAAACTTGCAAATAGAAAGAACACGTGCAAAACCCCAAAACACATAAAATCCTAACAATAAAAATATGTAAATGGGTAGTCAAAATGACCTTGATGGTCACCCTACTGAGTGAATTTACAATCTGGATACTGCTCTACATTTCAAAATCTATGTAGTTATACATGTGTGTGTGTGTAGAATCGTGCCCTAGGTAGCTCTTATGCAAAATACACTTGATAACAATGAATAGCTAGATGTAGAAGATGTAAATAGATGTGTGCACATAAAAATGAACTTCCTATCCTATGAAGTGTATGTAGAAGAATGGGGTCACTTGTCCCTTGAGTGGATGCTTTAATGCTCTTAAAATTCATGTGGATACAACATTATGTGATAGTAATAGATGCTTAAAGATTGGTCCTTTATTATGGTCACATAGCTTTATATTTGTATGATAGGGGAGTCGGACTAGCCCTAGTGATCACTCGACTGAGTGAACTTATGATCCAGGCGCTGCACTACATTTCAAAATCCATGTAGTTCTGCATGTGTATGTGTGTGTAATATCATGCCCTAGGTGGCTCTCTTGTAAGATGCACTTGATAACGAGCAATATCTAGACGCATACTATGTAAATAGATGTGTACATGGAAAAATGAGATTCCCCTCCTAAGAAGTTTATACAGAAGAATGCAATCCCTTGTCCCTTGAAGGATGCTAGATGGATACTTTGATGTTCTTGAAATGAATATGGATGCAAAATTAGGTGATATTAATAGATGCTTAGAGATTTGTCCTTTATTATGGTCACATACATTTATATTTATATAACTCCCTTGTTTGATTTTTGTAATTAACTAATAAAATTATGACAATCAAGAAAACAAGATTCCTAATGACTAGAAAGGAATCCAAAGGTACGAGAAAGATACAAAGGGGCTGGGGGAATTTAGAACAGATGAGGGTGCCTAGGCGTTGATGTCCTGGTTGGGCGCTGGTGTCCAGACTTAGAAAATCTGAAGTGAAAAAGGTCAAAATGAGAAATGGGGTGTGCAAGACCAATATGAAAACTAGAAAGAAGTAAAGAGGCCAAAAATAATGATTAATTAGTAATTTTCTCGCTTATGAATCATATGAATAGTAGTATGTGATTAGGACCTAGAAATATAGCCAAAGTGTGTGATTTAGTGTCTATAATAAGTATAATGTAAAGTATGTCAACTTCAAGCGTAATGTATGACATTCAAAAAATAAAAATTCCATGAAGATTCTTTAAGATTACTTTTAACCTTAGATTTTATGAATTAATCCACTTATTATGTTAACACTTGGTATATCACTATTACTAAATAATGTATAGACCTTTTTTATTTGATATTATAATAGTGAAATTATTGAAGAAAAATATGGAACTTGTGCCAGATAGTCATTCTATTTTTGTGGTAGAAGCAATCAAAATGCTTGTGATAACTAAAGTCAAACACTCTTGGAGATAAATGATTGTGAGAAACAAATGTAAACACACTTGGAGATACATTGAATGAAGATTAAATGGTTTGCATCAATTAAAAGAAATATTATGCCATAATTTTATTCTTTGTAACAATTAAATGACACATGAAGTGTAACATCCGAGCTTGCAAAGGTGACTGTGAACTCATAACATGAATCTTGAATTAGAGTGAATAATGAAGAAGACTGACTCCTTGCTCATTAAAAATATACTATAGAAATGGGTGAAAAGTTGAATATAAGTTGTGCAAATCAGATCAATACCAAGATGGTCACATTGGGATTCAAGAAATGCCTTCTGATCCCACCACCTTCTGCACATTGTTGGACACTGTGATGATCTACAAATACTTCACACCCATGTATGGTGCAACTAAAGACACTTTTCTCCAATATGTTTTCTCAAGTCCCCCTCTTATAGCCCAATCATCTACATTTTATAGAATTAAGTAGATATTCATGGGATGATTGAATGGATATATAACTCCCACGTCCTTGATGTTCTTGAATACTTTGATTTGAATATCATCTACAAAGTACTTGAAGTCCAAGTCTAGTGTCATCAGGACATAAAACATGATAAGAAATAACAACCGTTTAGACATATACTATGTTTTCTAATTAAAACAGTTGTTCTAGGTCAATGAAATGGACTTACACAATCTCATGCATGTTCCAGAGAACAAAGTAAGAATGTAAAGTTTTAGTTTGGAGAATGCTATATACATTGATCCCTATCTCATTTCCCTTCACCAAACACATTGCTTTGAAAAATGAATGAGTTCTCATACATGTTGCCTAAGAACTCAAAGTTTATCTCATCATGCTCCAAGTTTTTGTAATGATAACTACAATTTATAATAGTAAAAATGATAAATTGAATATGATTATCTTTAGTCAAAAAAGGTACTCCACATTCTGCATCTTCAACCATTACGACCCTACATTTCAAAGAGTTATCAATTCACATATCCATTTTAATTTTTAAATAATTATGCTCTTTAATATAAACTAATAAGAAAAAAAATTACTTTTAAATATAATATGGATTTTTTGATTTAATAAATGTCTTCCACAAAATGTTGGTTCGCACCTCGTCGATATGGTTATTTTAATGACTTCAAGCCTAGTGGCCACTAAGAATTCCTTGGAGGAGGCTCCCACCCTCCAAAGAAAACATGAGGGGAGGGAAACTGACTTCATAAGAGGTTATAAGGAACTCTTAACTATGATTAAAACAAGGGCCAGGGTTTTAATCAATATTTCACCTTACATATTGATATATTTTTCATTTATTTTTCCTTCCTAATAGAGAAGAGTAGTGGTAGAGGGTTTTTTTAGAGGCCTCTACACGCTCAAGATTTTGAAGAGAGGGTTATGGGTTTGTTAGAGCTGATACAATGGTCAAATGTAGTAACATTTTATTATATTTGCTTAACTCGATGCATAACAAGATGCATGGGGAGTTGGGAAGGGATTGGTCCTTGCTTGGGTATTTTTGTTGATATATCCTATGCTATTACCTACTCAAATACGTAGACAAATGTCATAAAAATGAAAAGCTTCTCTCAGAGATACAATGTAAGCACATATTTGGATTTTCAATTTTTTGAACAAAACACATAATTCCATTATTATGATTCAAGTAGTTATATCCAGTAACTATTATTATAACTTAACATGATTATAGTTTTTGGTTCTTTTAAGAGAAATGAATATTCTACTGAACAAATTATTTCAAAATAGAGAAATTAGAATTCTATGAAAACAAATGTTACAATATGTTTATAAACTAAGGCCAAAATAGAGAAATTAGCCCATTGCATATATTTCAAAATAGAGAAATATAAATTATAAATTTTAAGGTAAGTTGTCATTTAGGAGAGAATGGAAAAAGCTACTTGATTTTATTATAAGGTTTGGTTTTTAATTTATCTCCTCGACTAGGAAATTCATAAAAATTAAGAATACCCTCTTGAAATTTTTGGTTAAGTACCATTTATAAGATCTATGAGAGTTCAAGGTATAAAGAAAGCTAGTTGATGCAATGTTTTTTAAGTACTATCCGTATATTTTGTTATAATTTGGGAGTGCAAAAAAAGGCATCTTGTTGATAACTGTTAATTTAATCCATATTTGTGTGCAGTTATTTTCATCTTAGGAAGTAAAAGAAATTTAAATTCTCTAAGAGTCAGGAAAAGAGTAAAGATATTATTAATATTATTGAAGAATAGAAAGTCTTTTGTTTATGTATATCTATAGTATTTGATTATGATGGTTGTTATAATAATTGGTTATGATTCTACAAATCTTTCCATAATAAGTGAGGAAGGACATGGTAAGAATTTTTGAATTATAAGTTTCTTGAAGACTACTCATTGGTAAAGGAAAATGAATTTTTTTACCTCAATATGACTTCAACCTTGAAATTAAAGCTAAAATTTTTGTCTTCATATTGGAAAGTAATGTCAACAAATGAAAAAACATGTATCTTGTGTTAGAAAGTGGAAAACTAAGAGGGGGGGTGAATCAATGTTCAATTCAATATTTTACAAATCAAAAACTTAACCACTTAATGTCAAAGACAATTCAAAAGAGAGCAATCATACATAAGAGAAAATAAATTTAAGTAGGAAAACTGAATAGGGAGAAAACCCACTGAACCAGTGCACTATGTGGCAAAAGGTTACACTGATTTGTTGAGCTACAACTCAACTATTGAGGCTATAACCTCAATATCACTCAAGCTACAACTTGGTGAATGAAGCAACAACTTCATGAATGATTTATCCAGCTTCCACTAACCTTCTGCAAGATGCCACTTGCAAGGAAGAAGAAACTCCCTAGTATGACTGAGGTGTAACTCAGTTTAAAACATACAAGCTTTGATCACTCTTCAACTTGATGATTTAAAAATATGATTATGACCTTAGATTGGCATTTTGTCTCTTCTACTTGGGCTTAATTTGTAGGCTTGACACTAAGACACTTCCTTTAATTTTCAAAAATCAATCTTCAACTCTGTCTTATATTGGTTTAAACCTTCTTCTCATACCTTGTTCAACTTACATTCTCTTTAGTTACATCCAACTTTGTCTTTGTTGTCTTTAGCTTCTATTATTAATTCTTGATTCAGTTCACACACCCTGTACTATCTTTGAGTTCATACACTGTCATTTTCTTAGTAAAAAAATGACTTCTTTTCACTATTTTTCTACACTTTTTCTTTCTATATTCATTTTATATAAAAAACTCAAGCTACTCTAACTGATGACTCTTCACATCCTCATTTTTTATAATACAACTTCACTAACTACTAAAACCTTGTACACATGTTTCTTCAAAAGTTTCGATCTTAGATGTCAATTTTCTTGTTTATAATTGATGGATTACACTTTAACTTATTCAACAACCTTTTGAATTCTTTTATCTAACACCCTTCTTACAATTCATTTTCCAACTTCAAAATTCATGACCTATGGAGTTCTATATCGAGTTTGTCTCAAATTTGAAGAAGATGATGCTTGAAATTCCCTCACTGCACTTTGAAGATCTATGTCTCTTTGAATTATATTAATTTTTCATGTGAAATCAAAACTGAAATTCATCCTAGATGGATCCTACAGAGCCTCCAAAACATATTCAATAATTGAGATCTCTCTCACACTTATCAAAAGATTCATCTTCAACCAACAAAGGTCTATTGAAAAAACTAAACACCAATATAATTCTAAGACTGTAACTAACATGTCATTGTCATAAGTACATTTTGAATTTCCAAGAGAATAGACATGGACAAACACATTCATGAGATTTCATCTTCACCAATTTCACTTAGGAGGATTGCAAGCTTCCATGCAGATAGAAGACAATATACATTGTTGAAACAACATGTTTACCTTCTTATATGGCCAAATAACCTTCTCACATAGTCTCTGAAGGAGAATTAATTAGAATGATTTCATTCATGATTGGAAGAACGTTTTTAACCTCCTTATATGCTTCTTGTAGTCCGCCCCTTCAAAAAATTTAAATAAACTGCTTGAATACCAATGAGAAATAAAAAAGATACAGTCTAAAAATATTGAGCATGAGTTTACTAGGATTCTGAGATGAAAATATCATTCAACACACCATATTTTGACCCAAAATATTTTATAATAGTTTGATGATGATCATATAGAGATACTGTTCAATTTTTTATAATCAAATTTCATTGGGAGAAATGATCACAATGGTCAAAACTCCTCCATCAAAACCCTAGGTCAGGGTATTTGAACAATTATTTACCAAATATAACAAATGATTCCATTTATTCAACACATTTATATGGAAATGAAGTGTGAGAGCTTCTGAAGGTTCTAGTAACATGTTTATACCTTTTCAAAATGATGAAACTCACAAACTTGATGGAACTTGCATAAACTGGAGCACTGTTTGCATGTAAATATTGAAAAATTGACTCAATAAGTGACATAGAGAAATAAAAATTAATGAAGAACATTGCCACTTCTCCAACTGAGTGGATACATTTAACTGATATGATGTATACCTTGATGCTCTGAAATACTAAGCAATACTTGTCTCACAAAAACTTGTTAAGGTCTTGGTTTGACATGACCTTCAAATATGACAGTGAAGAACTCCATCTTGCAACCCAGAGATTAAACAAACTATAATTTCAAGATTATCATTTCAAAAAAGTAATTTCACACTCAAAATATATCCTTTGTCTTATATTTTACCCTATATACATATTTCCAAGTTGATCAAAGCTTTGAATTGGAAGAAAAAACTTTTGGGACAGTCTCAAACTAGTTTTTGCACGATGAAGTGGCCAGTTTCTCAAGATATGAAGGACTGATTTTTTATCAATATTATTCCCTAGTAGCCCCATACCTGAAGTTATTAATAGAAATAAATTTTAATTTTTCATTTCTGAGCTTTCTGGAAAGTGAATCATGATGAAAATTGGAGTACGAGTTCGTGACAAAGAAGCCGAATCCAAAAAAGTTTCTCCCATCACAAAGAAAGGTTGTTTTCCAAACTTACTAAAAATAGCATATGTTATACTTCCTCACATGCTATAAATTATGAGTCCCACTGAATTACAATTTTGATCACTCAAGACAATCAAAAAAGGGGTAAAATGGAAAGTAAGATAGAAAACGACTTCTTCCCAAAATAGATAGGTCCCCAAATAACAACCTACTAAAAATAGAAATGTACTAAAAATAGCAATATATCGGGAATAAAGGAGGTTAGAATATGGTAGATGGTTCAGAAGGTGAAATTAGATCAAGACATGTGATATGCCCTAGATTAGTAGAGCACAAGCTCATATTCTAAAAATAGAAAGTTTTCATTTCAAAGTGGAAAATTGCATATGATTTTGTTTTCACTCACCTTACTACTTTTTGGACTCCCTTTTGGATAATGAGATGGTTTCATGAGTTGAAAAGGAGGAATGATGAACTTCACAGAGGTCCTAGAAGCATCATCTTAAGTGTAATGGGTTATAGAAGAAAAAAAAGGCATCACAAGGCACATCATGTGAATTCATCTTCATCACTTAAGGAATCGAGTGATCCAAAGTGAATTGGTCAGAATGATTTAAAATAGTCAATGAGTTCATCAACCAAGTTTCAAGGAGGGTCATTGTGGTTTTATGTGTACATCTCAATCTTTGGTAAATCATCAGAATGTTTCTAAAAAATAATTCTATGGTCCAAGATGTCTATGCATCATAGAGTTTACGATCATCACTAGATTGGGAAAATTATTCAAGGTTATTCAAGGGAGAAATTTTCATAAGTGTAGAAGAGCACCAGTGGCATAAATATTCACTCAAATTTCATGGTTACATCAAGGCATTCAAAGCATTTCATCACGAGGATTGTTTTCCCCTTCCCCTTCCCTCTTCCTCTCTTTCCCTCTCTTCTTTCTCTCCCAATTCTAATTATTCATTATGCATCATCATTGTATTTTTTCCTATTCACTTAAGTGACCTATTTTAAATTTGTAAAAAGTATTTTCTCAAAATTATAAGAGAAATACTTAATTCATGGAAAATGAAAGGTCATGAGTGGAATATGGAAATGAAGAGTCATGTGAGGGAGGTGAAAGGAAAATTTAGGTTGCTATAAATTGTAATGTGCTCTTCATTCCAAGGGATTCTAATTCTGAAATTCTTATAGCTGGTTGTATTATTTTAAGTTCATGAGAGATATTTAGCTCACTTATGAGTCAAAAGAGTTAGCCACTTTTCCCCTATTCTCAATGTCTTCCATTCTCATACTATCTGTAATTTCTTCTCCAACATCAATACAATAAGGAGTTTCAATCATTTTTTGACTAAGGGGTTTACTGATACTTTGTGTTCATTAAATTCTAATTGGTCTTGTTATTATTTGCAGTATTGTTTCTTCCTAATTTTAGTGAATGTGATGAAATTTCTAACTAGTGTGTGTAGGAATCTTATTTTATACCTGCAACATTAGTTCTCCTACCTTTTTTCTCACTCCCCTTTCCCACTCTTCAGAAAAAGTCTTCCCCAGCCACAAATTGCTAGCTTTTCCATAGATTCAGTGGAGTGCCCATGTTAGATCCACGACCACAAGGCCACCATGAAAATCCACCTTTACTCACGTATGTAAGTACGGAAGCTGCACCAGTTAAGTAGAGGGAATTAGATTCCCACAGCATTGCCAAGAAATCAAAGTTTGTCCATGTGAAATTTTTTCTCGTACCAAGTGCATGCGTAGCCGCACAAAGTGAAATAAAGTGTGTACACATAATGAAGGTTCTTGAAGCTTCCACTTGGTACTTCACCCACTCTATCTAAAGTGATCTCACACTATTTAGCATTTCATTCCTAAATAGAATGATTACCATTCATATTATGTAAGATTTGAGTAGGTGCATTGCTCCTGAGAAACCATGTTGTTAGACCAATTCTCACTTCACTCCATTCCATGAGATTATCCCTGTGAACCATCACCTAGCGTGTTGTTGTCCCACATAGGGTATATACTAACATATTTCTTCTATCCACTTGATCCATCCATTGTTCCTCTATGGCGCACCGGAATATCATAGGGTATCCTTCTCTAGTGTATCAGGGCACAAATTTGTTACCTATCCTCCTAATATAGCAAGGCTTATCTCTTCGCGCAGATGCACTTCTTACTTCGTGCCCAACCATCTCATAAGTTCCATGTGCCAAATTATCACAAGAAATACTTGTAGTATCACTAATAGACTATACATATTTCTACTGGAGGATTCCTTCCTTAGATGGCTCCAGTACTTCCAGATCTTGAATGGTGCGCACATAAATTATGTTCAAGTCTTCCTCACTCAAAGGTTCAACATAAGGTGCAGATTTCCCATTTGTCAAAGGGATAATAACACATTCTTCCTTGTTCTCAAAACTTATAGATCCCTTATTGAACCGTAGATCAACATTATTTACATAACACCAAGGGCGCCCAAGTAGAGCCGAGAAGTTGTCTTCTTCTACAAGTTCTAAAACCTCAGAGTCCCTAGTGAACTTGGACCCTTGTACAATAATGGATGCATCCTTTAAGATTCCTATCAAGGTGGCCTTAGTTTGATTTTCCATAAATAGTACATTAGAGGATGGATGTAATGGAGGCCTTCCCATCTGCACCCATGCATCTAAAATAATAACATTAACTTCTGCACCTGTGTTAATCAATATATTTCTCAAAAGCCACCCATCCACAACAACATTCAAAGTAATCTCCTTTTCATAATACAAGCTATGAGGGGGAATATTAACATGCGAGATTCACAATCCATTCTCAATGCATACACATGGAGTGTTTCCCTTTAACCAATTCCCTGGTAATGGAATATTATTATCTTGGCGCAACATCTTGTATACCTATTTAAATTCATCAATATCTGACAAGACTGTCTCTACTGCCTTCTTTTTTTCTAGCTTCCATGACTATTGATTTAACAATTTTTATAAAGTCACCCTGAAGATGTTTGAGTACCTCCATAGTTTCCTAGTAAAACTCCTTCTAATGTGATAGGATCTGGGTATGTCGTATGCAATACTTATTCCCTAGTAATGGTAGGATTTGTGGAAACGCTTCTCTGACATGCGTAGATTAAATGCATGTAGTAATTTGTGTAGGTACTACCTTAGGTTTGAGTGTCAACTTTGACATCCATTAATTTTCCATTATGTGGTGTATTTTTGTCGCCATCCCTATGCCTTTGTTATCTTGTTTACGCCATTTGATAAGATGGTCATATAAGTCAAGGCACTCCTCATAGTTATGATTCTTTCCACAAAAAGAACAAGTAATATTATGAAATAATACTCACACGTGTAGTGGTTAGGAGATCTGCATGTATGACATGTTCCCTAAGGAAACTCACCTCGTCCACCACCACGGCCTCATCCGCTGAATTCACTATGGTATCCTTGACCTCTTCCATGACCTCCTTTGCAAGACCCTTTATGATGATCATAGTGCCCTTTAGTAATAATGATCATGATCATGGTGCTCACTTTTACCTTTAGAGTTATCAAATATTCCTGTCTGTCATACACCAATATAAATGGCATCATGGATCTAATCAATCAACCTAAAGTCTTTAGTATTGTGAGTCATTGATCAAAAAATATTACATTAATAAGATACATTTTTCCTTATCACACGTTGTAACAATGGGAAATGACATGCATCATGGTCTAAATGACATATATCACAGTCTAGCAATAATGAATGCACTGACCTATGGGGACAACTATCCTTAGTGTACCCCTCAACTTCAAAATCTGTACACCAAAGCCTAGTGTGCATCTCATGTGTTGAATTGGATGATAGTTTCTCCAACTACTTTTCCAAAGCATGCAATCTATTTTAGCTTCTAGGAATGGGCTCACTCTAGTGTCTATACTCCTGATGCCTCAGCACATAACAGTGCTTCAAGTGCTTCACATGGATCCATATATGTCTTATGTAAGAGTGCCCTCCTAAAATGTGTGATCAAGCCTCTAAGAAAAACCATTGGGTCCATGTTGGCTTGCATGGATATCATATGAAATTTAAGACAAAAGCATCTTAAAATGGGCATTATATTCCCAAACACTCTCAGTAGTGCCCTACTTAATATCCTTGAGCATGCTTATACTCTTCTGCTCAAACTCAGGGATATAAAATTCCTTAAGGAAATCATCACATAATGTTGTATAATCTACGCAAGTCTGATCAGGGTTAGAATTTCTGTACCAACTATGTGCACGTCCCTTGAACATAGTTGTGAACTAACTTTCCTTGCGCTTCATAAGCCATGATCCCCTTTACATGCCACAATATCTCACACATATGCACATGCTCAACAATATCCTCTATTCCCATATACTCTAGAAGATGAAGTGACATCTCCATGTATATATTTTTTGGGTTGGCGAGGACCATGCCCACTGGATCTAGAACGCCCTATGTTACCTCTACATCTAGACCCACCAAATCCACTAGAATAGAGCCACCTATACCCCATGATCCTTAACCTTTAGGTAGAAGTGAACCAGAGAATGTACTGCCATGTGTCTCAAAAATGGTACTAAACTAAACTCCTATAGTCTGCAAGGTGGTACTACTCCCAGAAGTGAGTCAAAAATTCTATGCTCTCGAGTTCTGTGTCGATGATGTGCCTAAAAAGGTACCTCCAAATAATAAGGAAGAAGTCTACGCGACCATAGATGTACTTCTATTTGATTCACTCCTATTATTCTACTGTCCAAACAAGCTTATGAATTACTGGTTGTACTAGAAATTGGAAAACCAATCGCAAGGGCTAAGTTGCTAGGTAGATTCAGATGCACACCCGTGGCCCATGTCATCTCTACTAGCATGTTATCATAAGAGGCCGATGAGGGTTCCCTGTCATGATTGCCCAAATAGGGGAGTTCCAGATGCTCTAGCTCCACGCCCTCTGCAGGAGTTCTAAATACTTCATGAGCCATCTCTCTCCTTAATGCCATCCATTATGCAATCTCATGTTGTTTTCCCAACTCCCTCTCACATGGATAATTGTAATTAAGCTACATTTCTTCTCTTTGCCTCTCTACCACTAGGTTCGCCATCCTTCACCAAACCTACTCTTTCCCTTATATGTGGTGGGGTTTAGCTAGCCATCGACTTCTCTTCCAAATCAAGGTTTACCATCAAGATTTTAATCACTAGTGGGATGCTTAGTAGGTAGGCTCCCCCAGGATAATGTAAAAAATGGAACTTAACTACCTCTAGGAAATAATAAGTGGAAATTAAGTACTCCAAAATATAGCTATTCTAAACACCATGAAACCAAGTATCCATAACACACATCCAAATTAGATCGGCATCATAGAGGGCCATAAATTTTTCCTATGTCCAGACAAGTGTGTGAAACCTCCAATTCCTTTTAGATGCATACGAAATAAGACACTTGTATATATCTATTAGAAAAATAGCAAATAAAATCTCATATAAATATTCATACAAGTTCTACTCCACCCACGTGCACACGTCAAACTCAAACCCAATGCTGAATCTCTAACCGTATTCTTCTTCCAGATCTGCTATCCACTCCTCAACACTTGATAGGGTCAATCGGTACGTCTTCATCATGAAACATCTTGGAAACAACTAAAAAAGAGGTCCTAATAATGGAAACAATGATGTAACCTAGAATTTACTATGAATAACCCAGGCATGTTGGTACATCACTCAACTTGAGATGAGTACTCACCTGAAGTGCGTAAAGGCAGCAGTTCCTGTTATCCAAATGTGCCCCCTGCTCATTTTGTGGCTAACTCCCTTTCATTCTTTCCTTCTATTGTGCCTCAGTCATAAATTTTTACTTTTTAGGCACTCAAAACCTTCTGGAAATGACACCATTGGATAGAGCTCTTTCTCAGCTTTCTAGAAAGGTAAAGATTTCCTCCTAACTCCACGTATTTTTCAAGTTATGGGTTGGTGGAGTTTTTGTGGGAAATTTTCCCTTGCAAGGTCCGCAGCCAATCAGAACTCGCCACGTGTCCAGGTCAAAAATATCAAAGTGATCCGATTTTGGCTTAATTTTGCCCTAAAACTTCAAATCGCCATAACTTTTGATCCAGAGCTCAAGATTTTCACGTTCTTTATATCAAAGGAAATCTGGTGAAATGTTCTACAAGATTCCATGGTCAATTTTGAATTTTGGTTTAGTTTGGAGGGAGAAAATCAAAAAACGCTTCTGGTACGCGCCCATGGACAGAACTGACGTTTCAACAACCAATTTTAATGCAAAATGGGTCGCATTCTTCTCCAACATGGTCAAAAATGTCAGGGCATGGGTTTGTAAGGACCTCCATGCTGTTTTTAATGCATTTTGGTCAATGGGGAATGGCTCCCATGTTTTTTCACATTTTCTCTCTCCTGGGCTCGACCCATGCACTGTAAAAGCCGGATTTGGCTCATTTTTCAAAGGGGGGAACACTTTTTTTACACAGCAAGCTTCTGTTTTCACTTTCAACAAGTGATTTTGGCAAGTATCAGACCTTCCAGGGATTGTAACAGGTTTTTCTGCCTCTTTGGTGTTGGAATACAAGGATTTTGATGTTGAAAATCACAATGCAGGCTCTGTGAATGCTTTCAGTCCTTTGTATGTGTTGTTTGCTTCATTTCAAACCCTTGTTTACAGCTTATCAACCTGTGCATGATGTTTTATGTTGCAATTTCTGATTTGTGTCAATTTTCATGAGCAAGAAGTGCTCACCACTCCTTTGGTGTATCACCCTTATCAGTTTAGTTTTAATTTTTACATTTCTTATCCCTGTCTCCTTGCAAATTAAGATAAAATTAGGATCTGAACCTCTACAGTTGTGTAAATAATAGATCTGATCAGAGGAGTTTGAGGAACCAGCCTCTAATCTGGAGATTCCTCTCTCATTTTACAAGTCCCACACTTGGAGAGAGGTTTCAATGTTGTGCAATCACACTGGATGCCTGAAACATCAACTTAGAAACCTGATTTGCATCCAGGGGTGCTGCTGATTTGCAACAACAGTTTTGGCACGCCCGGTGGGACCTTAGAGGTCTTCCACTTCATCTTTTGTAGGTTGGTGTGTTCCTGTGAAGATTTCAGCCTTTGGAGGCACTTGCAAACACATCTGGCGACTCCATCTGATCAGCAACCCATTTCTGAAGTTGCAGACCTGTTTTTCATCCATTTCCATCCATTATTCTTTCCATCTCTTTCATTCTTTTCCATTCCATGAAGTTGTGCAATCATGACTTCATTTCCATCATGGAACTCACATTTACAACAGCAGCAATGTTTCCCACCTCCAACATGTTTTTTAAATCCTCCAAATCAGCATTTTGAACAAATTCAAAATCAGCATACATACCCATATGAGCAGCAATGCCAAAATCAGTTTGGCTATGGAGCTTTCCAAGAGCAAGGGTGTGCATACAATGAAGACAATCAGATGCAAGATGCTGGTCTGTTGGAGAAAATCCAAAAGATGGAGGTAAACATGGTGTAATCCAGGGCTCAAGCACAAATGAAAGCATTTGGAATCGGTTGTGGAGCACCCTGTCCATGGGTGGGACCTTTCCCAAGGCATTACAGCCCTCAAGAGAAGCTTGACTTCATGATTGCAACGCTGCCATTGCTTGCAAAGTGGATTGAAGGAATAGAGGTGTATGAGAGGAGTATTCAACAACCTTGTCAATAGGTAAGCACACCATCTCATGCCTTTTCTTTTCCTCTTTCCCAATCTGTTTTATCTCAGCAGTGTCAAGTTTTAAACTCTCCATCTGCTGTCCCAAGTGTTGAATCCATTTCTCCACCCCCTAGTCTTCCACCTCATCTCAATTCTTCTGTCCTTTTCCCTTCCAAACAGTCATCCCCTCCACAAGAGCTAAATGAAACACCCTCTCCTCCAAAGAAACAAGAGGTTTTACCTCCTCCACCACCACAAAAAATTACAAAAATCAGTCATGAAGGACAACAAAAAGAGAAGCCAAACAAGGATGAAGAAATTCAAATTTTGAAGAGTTGGGCTCTTAAATTTGGGATGAAGAAGATCCCTTTGCTGATGAAACCTTCAGAAGAGGTTGGAGTTATAGAACAAATGGTGGTCAGGACTGATTTTGTTGCAGCAGAAGAAGAGCAAAAAGGAGTTGCAGATCAACAATCAATTTGTTCAGAATATAGTGTCCATGTTGGCACCCTATTTGAAGGAAATGCTGATCCAATTCAAATTGCAAAAATCAGTCATGAGGGACAGCAAGAGGAAGGAGAAGCTGCTCCAAATCCAAAAGAAGAGGAGCACATTCTAGCTGTGGGGAGAAAAGTGTAGATCCAAAGGCTTTGAGCACAAAGCAGGTTATAGAAGAACCTTCAGTTCTTCTATCTACTTCATCTCTCTCAAGTTCTAGTACTGAAGAAGAGTTTGATCCCTCAAACTCAATGCTGGAGGATGAAAGAAACCATGGTGATCAAGTTGCAGATCAAGAGAACGCCATGGGAGAGGTTGAACATTTGCAGCAGGACAGTAATGAGGTAGTTTACCTGTCTGATTTGGAGGACTATTTTGATGAAGAAGAACCGGTTGAGTTTCCACCATTCTCTCTTTCATCATCCATCTTCCAAACACAAGAGCCTGCTGTCATGGAGGAGAGTATTCATTTGCAGCAGCCTGCATCTTATAGAAGCTCTTTGGAACCAAGATTGGAAGATTTTAATCTTTCATGTCCTTCATTGGAGGAAGAGAAAGGGCAGAAGGGTTCTACCATTGTTTCCACACCATCCATTCAAGGTCTACAAGAGAACTCCATTCTTGGAGTTGAAAATCAGAATTATGGGCATACTCAACGGATCAGACCTTGCCCAATCAGGTATTTGGCTTCATTGGAGCCAAAGGAGAAGCCACAACTAGTCATGCTTGCTTCTAAGCATGAGGATGAGCTGCAAAGTTCCAAGGATCAGCTGTCATACCTCTCCAATCCAAATGCAGAGCAACTAAAAGAGGTATTGGATTTGTTTTTAGTTGACACCTTGCTAATTTGGGTAGAAGACCAGCTTCTTGTTGATTTTCCACTCATCCAATCAGCCATACTCAGCTCCAAATCATTTGCATGGCTGCCAATTTTGAAGAAAGGAAGCTATTTTGCACAACCAGTTACAGGGTTCATTTAGCTCACCTTTGCTTCCAGTTAGAGTAGAGTAGGTAGGTTTGCTTTCAGTAGAAGAAGTGCTTGTGCACACTCTGCATGTTCCATTTGGAGCATGTATGATTTTTAGTTTGTACATAGTTTTGGTGTTGTTGGTTTCACTCTTGCACAGTTCATTTTGATGGCATTTTGGTGGGAACAACTCCATGTCCAGTGGGATTCAAGCAGTTCAGAGGGAAGTTTTCAAAGTTCAGATCAGTTTTCAGGCTACTACTCATGACTCCATGCCCAATGGATTGCTTCAAGCTACTGATCATTCATCCAGCAGGAAGATGACCCCTCTGAGTCACCAAAATTGTTATCCAAATGTGCCCCCTACTCATTTTGTGGCTAACTCCCTTTCATTCTTTCCTTCTATTGTGCCTCAGTCATAAATTTTTACTTTTTAGGCACTCAAAACCTTCTAGAAATGACACCATTGGATAGAGCTCTTTCTCAGCTTTCTAGAAAGGTAAAGATTTCCTCCTAACTCCACGTATTTTTCAAGTTATGGCTTGGCGGAGTTTTTGTGGGAAATTTTCCCTTGCAAGGTCCGCAGCCAATCAGAACTCGCCACGTGTCCAGGTCAAAAATATCAAAGCGATCCGATTTTGGCCTATTTTTACCCTAAAACTTCAAATCGCCATAACTTTCGATCCAGAGCTCGAGATTTTCACGTTCTTTATATCAATGGAAAGCTGGTGAAATGCTCTACAAGATTCCATGGTCAATTTTGAATTTTGGTTTAGTTTGGAGGGAGAAAATCAAAAAATTCTTCTGGTACGTGCCCATGGATAGAACTGACGTTTCAACAACCAATTTTAATGCAAAATGGGTCGCATTCTTCTCCAACATGGTCAAAAATGTCAGGGCATGGGTTTGTAAGGACCTCCATGCTGTTTTTAATGCATTTTGGTCAATGGGGAATGGCTCCCATGTTTTTTCACATTTTCTCTCTCCTGGGCTCGACCCATGCACTGTAAAAGCCGGATTTGGCTCATTTTTCAAAGGGGGGAACACTTTTTTTACACAACAAGCTTCTGTTTTCACTTTCAACAAGTGATTTTGGCAAGTATCAGACCTTCCAGGGATTGTAACAGGTTTTTCTGCCTCTTTGGTGTTGGAATACAAGGATTTTGATGTTGAAAATCACAATGCAGGCTCTGTGAATGCTTTCAGTCCTTTGTATGTGTTGTTTGCTTCATTTCAAACCCTTGTTTACAGCTTATCAACCTGTGCATGATGTTTTATGTTGCAATTTCTGATTTGTGTCAATTTGCATGAGCAAGAAGTGCTCACCACTCCTTTGGTGTATCACCCTTATCAGTTTAGTTTTAATTTTTGCATTTCTTATCCCTGTCTCCTTGCAAATTAAGATAAAATTAGGATCTGAACCTCTGCAGTTGTGTAAATAATAGATCTGATCAGAGGAGTTTGAGGAACCAACCTCTAATCTGGAGATTCCTCTCTCATTTTACAAGTCCCACACTTGGAGAGAGGTTTCAATGTTGTGCAATCACACTGGATGCCTGAAACATCAACTTAGAAACCTGATTTACATCCAGGGGTGCTACTGATTTGCAACAACAATTCCCTCTTTAGAGTTACTTATACATGATGTTAGTGAGATGATCTTTAAACATATCCAGATTCATAACTAAACATAAACATTCCATATTACATAAACTAGATCTAGTTCTCAAAGAAACACGAACTAAACATTAACTATAATAAGATTAACCATACAAGAACTAGATTCAGTTATTTTTAACACCATTATCCAAACAATATACTCCATTACATTAAACATTGTAAAACACATAAGCTTCTTACACTATAAAGTATCTCCATGAGTCATGTGTGCATCAAAACCATCAACATGACTCTACAATAATTCACTTCCCTGAACTACACCATTCAATTACATAATTATAGAGGTGAGGACTTGCCCTTCACCACCCACGTACTTCTCAAAATAGGTCTTATGCTGATAATAGCCATGCACCTTTACAATAGCATTCACAATATGTAAGTGTTCTAAAAATAGACGTACTATAGTTAACTCTAAGAAGAAATCCTATTATTAGCATAAACTATGCAAGACGCTTATCAACCCCTTGTTCCCAAAATACCATTACATGTAGCGGAAGTCTTCATCTCTATGTGTGTTCCACATGTTATCTCCAAAAATAGACTTTATCCACAAAACACCTAAGTCTTGAGCTTGGGTTCTTTAATACTATTATAGCTCTGCATGCTTCCAACACCCTATCTTCATGTGCCCAATACTTAAAATATTTATGGCTTCTCAATAGCCCTTCATCTTTTCTTCCACCTCCTTCTAGAAAGGCCATTTCCACCCTTAGTGATCCTCTTGTCATGCCAAGATCAAGACCTACTTACCAAACTTCCACAATGGACCTCATGGAATTATTCAAGTTTTTAAAAGTCCTTATTATGTCCCTCCAGATTTGAATCCTTTGTTTGGTCCTTGATCCCTTATACCTACGAATCACCCCATTATTTTAGGTCCAAATCCTATCTATCAAACTACTACAAGTGGCTCTTGTCCCTCATCCATCACAACACCTAAGATCCCTTGGAAACCAATAATGCAAATAACCCTAGACCAAAATCTTACTTCCATTGGAAAGATAAGATATCTGAAAACTCCATCATCATTTACATATGCACCAAAGGGACATTATGCAACCATTTTGAAATACCTCCTTAAAAATCACTCATAACATTACCACCTCTCAAACCATCAGAATCACGAAGATGGAAACCCTCTTGGTATGACTTCAATGTCTCATGTGAATATCACATAGCGCAGGGTCATTCTATTGAGGATTGTAAAGCCTTCCACCTAATTACACAAAAGCTGGAAAAACCAGCTTCCCTTCCAGTTAAATCACATACAACATCAACAACCTCCCTTCCTTTCAAACCACATGCAACATTAACATCAACATCGTCTTCATCTTTATCAAAATCTAAGGAACCCATATCAAAAAATCCTTCCCATTAGGTCTATGTTGTACATATCACTACTTATTCCAATAACTACGACATAGACCCGTCTCAACATAAGAAAGATAAAACCTATGTAGCCATACCTCCACCACTAAAAATAACCCCTCCTTCAGATGAACCCAAATTATCCATTCCGATGGCTCTCAAAACATTTGGTCCAAAAAAAGACGAAGGTTTTTATCCTCTCTGCACCACCTTCAACATCCACCATGATGTAAAAGGTTGTCATTAAACAATTACACCAAGATTCTGTTAAAATGTCATTATATGAACTGATACAAACATCACCACTATCATAAAAAGAGCCATGATTGAATCCCTCTAATCAATAAAGTACTTCATATGATCCATCATCTTTTACAAACTTTGTAGGAGCTCTTAAAGCATCTACCGCCATATCATTCGAACCATCTGAAATACCTTCTCTTAAATTGGAAGATCATGACTTACCACTTTTCATCACAGCTCAAATTAATGATTTCCATATCAAAGGGTAATGATTGATAGTGGTGCCACTATTAACATTATCTCCTCCCTTGATTTTGATCAACTTAAACTACCATGAATACCATTGTCTCCCAAACACTAGTCTTACTACGATCCTTCAACGACACTAACACACTCACATTAGGAAATTTCATCCTACCACTAAAATTTGGTGTTAAAACTCTCCCAGAACTCTTCTACATCATAGAAGGAGAGTTTTAATATAATATGTTATTAGGAAGCCCATGGATACACACTATGCATTGCATTCCATCAAATCTTCATCGCTGTCTCAAGTACGAACATGAGGGTCAAACATTCACTGCTCCCATATCCAAATCCTTTTTTAATTTTTACATGATGTATCATTTCCAAATGATGTACTTATTCCTAGATCCACATCCAATATCATCCAATGAAGCTTCCACTAGCATGTCTATTCCTTCCTCTAAATTACCAGATGATTCTTCTCTTAGTGATTTTGTACAAATGCCTCACATTGGGAGGATATCGTCTCCTCATGCTTAATAAAATTACTTCACCAAAAATTTATGGTCGTCCTGAAAAATAAACCATGTATGACCCTAATGTGGGATATGTTGTCTCTTATGGTCTAGCTTATCTCAAAATGAATTTTATTTATGGGGGACTCGATCATCCTTCATCTTGTACTATTAATCAATACCATGTCCATGCCTTTTCACATTAGATTTCAAGTCTTTAGATAATCCAAATTTCACCCATATGTATCTTCACCATTGTGCATGGAGAGGTTTTGGCCTTGGTGTTATGAATAGGGAATACATGATGTGGTTATCCAATGTTATTCTCTTAAAAATTATGAAAAATATGGTTTAGGTTATAAGAAACCCATTTTTAGAAACATCTGAGGCCACTACATCCAAACCGGCTACATCCATGTTCATTACTGAATTAGACCCATCATCACCAACATCCTTTGAAGACCCTATGGACATAGAAAACGTTGTATCCATCCCACCTAATTTTTTTAGTCAATACCATATCCTTAGGACCATCACTTATCAATCTAACCACAAAACTAAACAAATACCTCTTATTTTTGGCTAGAAATGGTTTAGGAAGAATTGCTTATCATAAATATCCTTCAATGTCAGGATGATTAGGACATCCTTTCGCATAGGGGAGCTGAAGATCACTTACTTCAGAAAACCTTATCATCTGAAACACAAACTCTTCTCAACGAATCTACCATCGATGTTAACTTAGGAACCTCTCAAGATCCTCACATAGTTAAATTCGGTCCATCATTGAGTCCACAAGAACTAGATGAATTCACCTCATTTTTATCAAAATATTATCAAGCCTTTTCCTAGTCATATAGTGATATGCTAGGAATTGATCCCAATATTGTAGTACACAATATTGTCACATATCCAAATGCTAAACTAGTTAAACAAAAACTTCCACAAAATGCATCCTCACATAGCTCTTCTTGTTAAAGAAGAGTTACAACATATTTTATCCACTAACTTCATCATACCTATTGATTATCCACAATGGGTTTCTAATATTGTTCATGTAACTAAAGCATCAGGTAAGTTACGTATCTGCACAAATTTTAGGGATCTTAATCTTGTTTGTCCTAAAGATGATTTCCCGCTTCCAAACATAGATCAGCTTTTTGACCTAACAACTGGCCATGAAATGCTTTCCCTTATGGATGGTTTTTCTGGTTATAATCAAATTCTTATCACCACTAACGACCAACATAAAACCTCTTTCATCACTACTTGGGGAACCTTCTATTACCACGTCATGCCATTTGGCCTTAAAAATGCAGGAGCTACCTATTAGCGAGCCATTACCTACATTTTTCATGACCTCATCCAAAAAACTATTGAAGATTATGTTGATGATCTCTTAGGAAAATCCAAACAATGAAATATCATCTTACTATCCTTGAGTCAATAGTTACTTGTCTCATCCAATATTGTCTTCATATCAATCCCACAAAGTTGTTTTTGGTGTCCTCACTGGTAAACTTTTAGGATTCATCATATCCATCTAAGGTATTAAAGTTGAACCAGCTAAGGTTAAATCCATTATTGAAATTCCTCCTCCAACTAATATTAAACAACTATGTAGCCTTCAGGGAAAATTACAGTCCATTTGACATTTTATATCACAACTTTCTGATCATTGTCAACCTTTTCATCATCTCTCTGCAAGGACATATATTTTATTGGGATTCTGATTGTCAGAAGGCCTTTGATGAATTCAAAAAATATCTTCTATCACCACTTGTGCTTATTCCACCACGTGAAGGAGAGCCATTTTACCTATACATATCTACTTTAGAACATGCTCTTGGAGCCATGCTCGCTCACCATGATAATCAGGGTCAGAACAAGCTGTATATTATATCAGCCACACACTCCATGAATATGAAACCCATTATACTGAACTTGAAAATCAATGTTTTTATTTATACTTTGCCACTTCTAATTTGTGTCATTACCTTCTTAATCATAAAATATATGTTTTCACTAGCTTCAATCCCCTCAAAACTATACACTCTAAACCATATCATAGTGATCATATCACTTGATGGCTTATGCTTATGACTAAATTTGACTTGGAGTTCATATCACAAAAATATATTAAGGGCCAAGCCATTGCAGACCATCTCATTAATGCCCCATTACCCGACAATCAACTTCCTCATGAATACTTTCCAGATGAATCCATTAGTAATGTTGATGAATATGAATTCATCCCTATAAAAATGAATCTCTTCTTTGATGGTTCTAAATGTCAGGAAGGGGGAGGAGCTGGTGTTGTTATCATCCCTCCTTTAGGGTATTCCTATTCCTTTATCGTTTAAACTTAACTTCGAATGCACTAATAACATGGCAGAATATGAAGCTGTAATCATGGGTCTTACCACCAGCTATTCTCCTAGGTGTTCACATCTTAGACATCTATGGAGATTCACAACTTGTTATCAGTCAAGTCAAAGGAGAATATCAATGTAAAAATGAAATTATACAAAAATATAAAGCCAACATTGATTTTCTCCTTGGTGATTTTTATCATTACACCATCCAAGCCATCCCATGATCCTCTAATAGGTTTACAGATACAATGGCCTCTTTAGGAGCCCTATCCCATTAAAAACTAAAGAATCAAAAGATAACACTAAACTATCCATTGTCATTCAAATGATTGGATCATCCTTCACATGAAAATGAACTCCCTTCTATCAACATTGTTGACATAATCTAATTGATTCATGGTATACTCAAATCTATGACTATCTCGTTGAATCCAAAATCCCATCTAATTTATCACATAATGTTAAACAGTCATTCCTTCAATGTGTCACTTACTTCGTCATCATTGAAGGTATACTCTATAAATGAAGTTTTGATGGTATCTTGTTAATATGCCTTAAGTCACATGAATCAATCAAAGCCATCAAAGAAGTCCATGATGGTATTTGTGGAGGTCATTTCAGTGGAAATTCCATCGCTAAATGTGTTATATGGCTAGGGTATTACTGGCCTACTATCACCAAGGATTGTTGTGCATATGTTAAGAAATGTGTGAAATGTCAAATTCATTCAGATCTTATCCACATCCCCAGTCAAGCATTATAACCCGCTCAAGACCTATGGCCTTTCTCTCAATGGGGATTAGACCTCATTGGAACCATCAATCCCAAGTCATCTCAGCAACATCATTCCATTATCACAGCTACTGAATATTTCACCAAATGGGTTGAAGCTATTCCTTTAACCTCAACTAAATCAGGACCTATTACTAATTTCATATATCAATACATTATATGTCATTTTGGTGTCCCATACAAATTAATCACAGATAATGGAAAATCCTTTAAAAATAAAGAAGTTAAAAATATTTGTGACACCTTCAATATTAAACTCAGTTTTTCATCACCATATTATCCTCAAGAAAATGGACAGGCTGAAGCCTCTAATAAAACACTCAACAAAATCCTTATGAAAATGGTAAACGATGCAGGCAAGGAATTGGCATCTCCAAATCCCATTTTCTCTCTGGGCTTATCAAACTAGCATCCACACACCTACAGGTGCTACACCCTATTCACTTGTCTATGGCTCTGAAGCCATGTCCTACCATTGGAAGTTCAAATCCCATCACTTCATGCATCCCTCAAGGACTTCATTCTAGATGAAGAATATTGACAAGAACAATTAACACAACTTGAACTGTTAGATGAAAAACATCTAATGGCCCTTGAACATCATCAAGTTTATCAAGAACACATTCAAAAGTTATATAAATTTTTTTTAGAGAACGTGACTTTAAATTTGTTGATCTTGTGCTTAAATAAAATCAAAATTTCACTCAATTAGAATGGAGTAAACATGGAAATTTTAACCCTAATTGGCTTGGTCCATACATCATCACTAATAAGTATGGGTCAGGAGCGTATCATCTTACTTCTCTAGATGGTGAACCTGAAAGTGAACCCTGGAATGCCTTGCACTTATGGCCTTTCTACTGTTAAATGATTGATCATTGTGACGGTAGTTACATCTTATCACTCCATCAAAACCATCCATCATATCACAGTAGTGATTTAAAAGCATGTGGTTATCCATCATTATCCTAAAAGCACCTTAAAGATGAGCACCACGGCTCTGTTCATCACATATTTCTTTATGGAAAAGTTCTTCTCTAGAAGGAACCCCTTGAATCACTACACCCATCTACCCAGTACCAATTAAAGACATGATATGGGATACGAATATGTAGATATTATATGCATCTTCTCCCCTCCTTAAATGGTTTATTAGGGGTTTTCCCTTAGCTCATAAATATATGTGAAAATCATTTGGATGCATTTCTCAAAATATCAAAATAAATAGTAGACTGATCCCTTGAAGGACAGCTACCATCAAAATCATAGACTGATCCCTTGAAGGATGGCTATTTGTAAAAAATCAAAAATAAAAAATAGACTGATCCCTCAAAGGAAAACCCTTCAAAAGCGTAGACCATACCCTCGAAGGATGGCTACCCATAAAAAAGGCTTCCCACATTGATCAGCCTTCAAATAAATACATCAATATCAAAAGCATCAAGGAAAGCTTCCCGCATTGATCAAATTTTCCATTTTAGCAAACTTTTCGCATTGATCAGTTTGTTTCAAAATCAAAAACAAAGTTGGGGCATCTCTCTTTAGACCTGTAGAAAAGGAGAATCTGTTTCCCCTCATCGATCTATACAGGTTCAAACCCCCTCTCATGTTCTAATAAGAAACAGTTCATTTAATCCCACATTTTATTAAGTATTATATAACTACCCATTGATGATCATATTTAACATTTGTTAAAGGCTATAAGTGTAAGAGTGTTCAAGCTTTCAAAACCCATTGCGTATGTACCAAATCCATAGTGGGATAATCATTTCATGTTTATCCTATTTTATTGAGCCACATTTTTATAAAATTTAAGATCACATTTTAAGTTGTTTAATTTAACCATATTTTTCAGGACTATACTATCATATCACATTCAAATTAAAAGCATACATCACCATATACATTGAGATCAACCAACACATGAAATATAAACAATATAAATCATAAAACCTCATCATCATCATCATCATATATATCATCATCATCATCAAGTCCATATACATCAATATAAAAAATAAGCTTCTAAGAGCCACGTCATCAAAATAAATCATATCAATTTCATACAAAAATAGGCTTCCATGAGCCATACATCTACTATCAAATACATATCATGAGTCGATAAACTGAAAATATCCAAGACACTAGTGAGGAGGAGTTGTACTTCCATCTCCTCCCTGAGAACCTCCACATCTAACTACTCCTAAACCACCTACAACACCAACATCTCCTCTAGCTCCTCCCTCGCTATCACCCACTCACTCAGGTCTCCGAGGTGGGTGACCCACACTTGCACCACTAGTAGTAGGGCCTACCACCTTACCAGCCAAGTAGTCATCATACACAATGGCATCAGAGTAATACTCTGTAATCATATCAACATAATAATCATGCTCCACCCATACTGCCTCATAGTGAGCCCTAGAAACTATCCCAGACCCTGTAGGTGGCCTTGTCCACTAGCCTATGGCCTCTCTCCACTAGCCCTGGTCTCTACCCACTAGCCTACCCACTGTCTTATGCTCTCTGCCTATGCCATCTCTACTAAATCTGCACCAGAAATAGAAGGCCTGGTAATCCCTAAGGCCTTCCTCATCCCATCTCTCTATCCCTTATACTGATCTCTATCTATAATGGCCTGAGCCATCTGTACACTAAAGCCATCAATCAGTAATCAAACTATCCTACTCAACAATCAATGTGTCTCAAACACCAACGAGGTCATCTCTCTCTCTTTCCTCTTGGCCACATCCCTCTCTCCCTCTACTATGGCCTTCTCAGTCATCACTACTGCAATAGCTGCAGCCAAATCATCATCACCCTCCTCCTCACTATCATCCTCTGCACCCTCCACTACCTCCTGTGTTTGTGCTCCTCTCTCTACCCAAGCATGTACTCGTCTAACTCTCTGTATAGATCTCTCTGAAACCTGAGCCCTATAAAATCTCCTCGATGCATGGGTCCACCATGTTGTATAATCAAGGGTAACCCCTGCATCATCAATCAAAACAATCTGACCCTCATCATTGGGACCCATGGCCCCCTACTGATCAACAATAATCTCGGGCTCTATCACAACTACCCTCGGGGTCTTTGTGTCTCCATCCTCCCACCTATACTATACAAGCTCCTCTGAACTCCCTGCACCAATCTAAACTATCTCCTGACATGATCAAAACATGTAATAACTCATGCTCACCCAGTCAGAGAGCTTACGCCCATATAGGCTATTATAAACTAACCAACTCACCAGGAAACTCGAGACAAATAGGAAAATCTAGATATGGCCTCCATACCACATCTCCCACCTACAATCAAGAAAATAGCTTTCTATAATACCCTGACCTCCTCCTCTTCAACCCATGACCCACATCCTCCCTCTATCTCATAAAACTAGGATATCCGTCACCAATCCCATTATTCAAGCAATGGAAATCTGCTTGAAGGCCTAAGCCTATAATAGAAATTCAATATCAATACCATATCTCTTGTGGACCTTCCAGGCCCATAACTCTCTGTATGTCTGTGCAAGTAGGGTAGGACCCCACTCAAAAACTATATAGTGCTCCATCATCTCGCCACAACCCTATCATCATCCAAGGAAATCATACCACCCCCTGAATCTAGTAAAGCATAATAGATGATGGCCATCATTATCACAGTCATCTGAGTAAGACCTTTTGTCTTAGCTGAGTAAAGTTTTCCATAGGAAAATGCTCCTGACTCATATCTAACATCAGCCACATCTACTCCATACAACCTAGTCATCACCTCATCCCTCTCCTCCTCAGTAATGATGTATACACCCTCTCCTTAGATAGGTACTCTCAGGATGTAGTGTACATCCTCCAAAGTGATCGTGATCTCACTTATAGGTAACCAAAAATTATTGGTGGAAGGATTCCACCGTTCTAACAAAGCTAACATCAAGCTCTGAAATCTGTGTAATCATCGATAATGCCTCATGGCACCAAAACCAATGGCCTTAAAATGCTCCTAATCATCATCTAACATATAAGACCTCACCTCATCTAAAATCAGTGTTATACGATTGCAGATCATCAACATTCCATCCACCTGCAAAATGAAAACAAATCAACATTAGTATTGTTATTAAAAATATATATTTAAAATGTTCACCAACATATCAAAAATTCATCCACATCAACATCAACATCAACACCTAAAAAATACCAACAACATCTAAAACATCAAATATTTAAATGATATATGACTATCTAAAATTAGAATTCCATATTCGAAAGCAAAAAGATAATAATTACAAAAATTGCTTAGATATTTAAAATTAATGTCATCACAAAACAAAATTTGTCAATATCAATTACATTCAACACTAATGTCAATATTAGAACCAAAACCATGTAAAAATCCAAAACAATCCTTTAAAAATCATATCAAATAAAAAAAATTTAAATTGTTTACATAGCAGGTGAATCACCGGCGATTCACTTCAATCGTTGGTGATTGCATGAATCACCGAATCGATTCCTGTGTTTTTTCCCTAGGGCATCCGTGTGCAAAAATGGTGAAAAAACCCTAAAAACTACAAAAAATCCACAAAAATGACAAAAACAGGGATATATCACTCACCTCGACCATCGTGGGCTTCCATTGCCTACTTGAAGTCACCATTCCATCCAAAAATCATCCTTTTATCCTCGAAAAAACTATTTTCTCACCTGGCTCACTCTATCAAATCAATTTCACCATGGTAACAATGTGGTGAAATGAACTCACAAATTAGCTATTTATAACCCAATTTTTACATTGACGAAATCATCGATGATTCCCTCAATCGTCGGTGATTTACCTTTAATCACTTGCAAATCATACCCTTTTGGCATATGTGCCCATTTTTTCCCTAAATCATGGCAAATCTCACTTTTCCACAACTGTGTCCAATTTTCAATGGACCCTAGTCCTTGAAACATTAAAAGGAACAAATAAAATCCATACCGAGATTCACCATTCATCTATGGGATGTGTGCCCTTTGGCCCCCATCACTTGGCTTTCCTGCTCTTTTAGCCTACCTTCGCGGATCATACATCTATAGGTGTCGAACCCCTTGGTTCCCCTATCATTTGATTCTTCAGTAACACATCTTGTTTTGGTATCCCCTAGGACTGGGGAAAAGTTTTATGAAACACATGATACACAAAAACTGATGTTCCTTGTGGATCACCCATACAACTTTCCATCGTTTTTGTCTAACGCTTTGCCCTTAAGCATCAGAAAAAAAGGGGAAAATGTAGACACTGAAAAAATACACTCCCCCATCTTCACTTAGTTATCCCATTTGACATTCATAATATATCACTACATTAGATTAATTATGAACACCCCATATTTTTCCCCCCATTCTTATTTATTAGACCAACTACAAAAACATCTTCAAATCCACCCAGATGATTCGTGAGGCAACAAATGAGTTTTGGGAGGCCTACTTCAAAGTTTTATGCATCTGAGTAGAGTTTGAGTACCGATATAAAGCTGAACTAGAGGCCTTGGGCTCTGAGGATGAATCCAAAGACCTGACTGATTCAAAATACTCATATTCAGATTCCAATTTTCATACAGAAGAGGAGGAGCTAGAGTATATTTCTGACTTCTTTGTGGAATACTTTAGTGACCATGAGAATTCAGGCTATCTTGAAGACATTGATTTTACTAAAGAGGAAGATTTTCCTTCAATCAAAAACTCTGATACCGATTTAGACTCTGAATTTGAGCCATATTCTACATATATTATAGTTCATTATTTACTATATATTTGTAATAAAATATGAACTTGTCAGAACATTTATTATCCATTATATATCATGTCTTGTTTATAAAACCACTTGATTGTATAAACAATGGGTTGACATCCTTGCAAGGAATTTCTTTGAATTTTAGGGATTGGCCTTTTCCAGGCAACCTGCTTACTATTTTTACCAATAAATATCTTGTATAGTGTCATTGATTACAACTTCATTTGTAGGATAAGATCTAATTCATTTCTTACACTGAGCACAACAATAAAAAAAATCTATCCTTGTCTATGGGTACCTCTTAACCCCACTACATTGAGGTTTGGTAAGTATTATTATCTTGCTTGTTAGGTTATTTGAAGAGGTAAAATTTACTCTAAACACTTGCTTCTGAGCATGAGGATGAATTTCAAAGTACGAAGGATCAACACCAAAGCATCCAAAATACAAATAGTAATCATCTTGAGGAGTTATATTTTTTGTTTTTTGTTGATACTTTGGCCAGTTGGGTGGAATTTTTTTCCCATATTAGTTTTTCACTCTCATACATAACCATGCTCTTTAAAAAATCAGTTATGTGGTATAAAAAGTTTAAGGAAGGGAAACTAATTTTCCTTGCCAATGTCAGGGTTTGTTTAATTTTGTCGTGCCTCTTGTTCAAGTAGAGTGGGAGTAGGTTTTCTTTCGGTAAAATAAGTTCTTGTGCACACTCTACATGCCCCACTTGGAGCATGTATAATTTTTTTCACTTTTTACGTAGTCTTATTCTATTGTTGCTCTAAGCAGTCTCACTACACAAATTTAGTACACCCCTAGAAAGAATGTTGTAGGGAGAAGCTCAAACTTGCAGGGAATAGTTGTAGTCTTCAAGAAAATTCAAATATAGAGAAACTAAATTAGATTAGGGATGAATTTCAATGATTTCCATTCACTTGTCCCTTTAAGATCAATCCTATTTTGAGCTTATAATGCCTCTTATAGAATTATAAATCAGTCTAAGGGGCAGTCGTTGCATAACAAATGGTAGGTCTCGTAATAAAAAATAGTCCTCAACCTCTGGAAACTCTAGCCCTTGGTAATATTTCAAGCAACATACAGAATGGAAAAATGTAGTTTAAAACAAAAGTCCCAAGTGCTTCCCAAGACAACTTGTGTTTTCAAGATCCACAGTGCTTCATGCTATCGAGACATCAACTAGTTTAGTGCTTCACATTGGCAAGAATTATATTTTAGGGAAAAATTTAGGTATCTTTATATAGTCTCATAGATCAGGATCACAGAAATGGGGAAACAAAAGAAATTAATTATTTAAAGACAATTTTCCACTCTCACAAAATCTTAATTCAAAAATATTGTAAGTGAGATGGTCAATTCAAGTCAAGCCCAGGGTCAATAGTGCTTCAAGTAGGCTCTGGGGCCAAATTTCAAAGGTTTAGATAATTTACAGCTATCAGTAATGACTCCATGCCTAATGGATACATGCAGGTAACTGGTCAACCCCATCTAGCAGGAAGATGTCCCCGTGAGTTAGCAAATTGTTATCTATTTTTACCCCCATGCAAAATAGACAACAGGCAAAAATTGGACCTAGGCACTAGAAAGGGCTACATGAGCATCCAGAGATTTCAGAGAAGAAACCATGTTTAGGGAGTATTTTAATTGATCAAGGAAGGTGTGGAATCATTCAAAAAAATTTCCTCTTTCAGGTTTTGAGGGGCTTAGAGTTTTCCTAAGGTGTGAAAATAGACTTTGGTAGGCCCACATTCGGCCAAAAGCACAAAAAATGGAAAAAATTGGAAAATTGATTATTAGGGTTCCTAACCATGTTTTCATGACCCCATAAAATTGAGAAATTCCCAAAAATTAGAAAAATGTAAAAAATTGCAAAGAGGACCTAAACTAGCTCGTCAAGTTGATGGGCGAGTTGGTACTAGCTCATCGAGCTAGCTGGTGAATCGATTCATGTATGGCAGGTTGACTGGTGGTGATAACCTCTGTGGGTTGGAGTTGTAATATAGCTTAGGGTGAGCTCATAGGTATAATGGCTAAGCCCACACTATGTAAAGAGGTTTGTGTAGTGTGTATCTCGCCACATTGGTGAGTTCATCTTGACATTAGGCTTAACGACATGGAAATTTGGCTTGCTGAGATAACTTGGTGATCCTAGAGGGAAAAATAAGAAGGCAAAGTTCATTGTGCACACTGGACGAGTTGGTGTTGGGTGCATGCAAGATCCGAAACTTGAGTGCATTGGTGGAGTCAATGTGGGGTAGACATGTAGATTGAGTCAAGTGTGAGGCACAATGTTATGAAGCCAATTTGGAGGAACATGTCAGCGTGGCAAGTGGCGAGCTGGTGTTGATGCGTGGTGGGTTACAAGGTCAAAAGGAACGAGAGATGAGTTAGTTGGGGGTCGGGTTAGAGAAGCATGATGAGTTGGAAGTGTGGGATTCTAGATAACGAGGTGGAACTGGGCACGGAAAATCATGAGAATGGGTCATGATGATCTAATTGGTGTGGCTGTTGGGTAGAACCTGCCCTTGACTTGCAACGATTTAGGTGGTGAGTTGACTGAAGAGCTTAGGTGGTAGGTGGCAGAGACCTAAAAGGATCCCAAACAAAAATGATCATAACTTCCATTATCCATGATAAAATTTGACAAACTTATAGGAGTTAGAAAGGTATTTGAGAGCCCTACAACATGAAATGATTAAAAATGGGAAATTAATGGGTTAAGGGGAAGAAAAATCATAATGAAGTTATAGGACATGGATGCCATACCCATGTACCAAAAATGGAGTAAATGGAGGTATGGGTTAAAATTTCTTCTTTCATGAGGAAAAGTACATGGAAGCATGGGTTTTTTAGGATTTCCCATCCCTATTATAGGTACAATGATGATTTTTATGGGTGGTTGGAGTAAGGTTTCAGATTTCTCTCTCTCTCTCTCTCTCTCATCCTTTCTCCCTATATATTTTATGGAGGGGGATTTTAAAAAAAGTTGGACATTTTTGGTGCTCTCCTCCCTTCTTCTTCCCTATGAGGATCTTTGTGAAGCTTCAAACATCCATTCTTGAATTCTGTAATGGCGAATCTTACCTCTCCCTTCTATAATGATGTACTGTGCAAACCTCTGAAGTACTAAAAATTAATGTTTGTGATTACTTATCTATCCTTTCGTTGTTTTGTTTCTTTTTTTTCTTTATTCATGATTACAGGTGTACTATGCATATTATTGTTCCCATTGCATATTTAAACATGTTTGTGCTTAATGAGAATGGTATATTGTGTGTATCTTGGTATGTAATGATTTTCCATCCTCTCCACTCTCACCATTCTCTATTTTTAGACATTAAGGATTGTCCAACACCCCTTTTCTTGGTGCTATCACCCCTTAGTGTAGGATTTCCCTTTCATACACTCTCTCTCTCCATGTCTCCTTGGAAGTATTAGGATAGGTGTAGTTAGGTGTTTTTATTGCATTAGGATTAGTTATAGCAATTAATTTAGGAAGAGGAAGTTTACCTTATCTGGAGGACCATCTCAAGTTTACAAGTCCCTTAGCTTGAGAGATGGCCCCATGTTAGCAAGAAGTAGGGATCTCTCATTGGCATATCCCAGGGTGCTACTTTTTTGTGATAAAAAGTATTTTAAAATACTCCATTTTAGGATTTTAAAAATTATTATAAAATACAATTCATTTTTAGGATTTGTCTTGTAATATCTAAAACCCTTCTGATCTAAACATGCTTGTGTAATTGAGTCAATTTATCTCTGAGTATTTATTTTTATAGATTGTTGTCTACTCAATCTTCCACTTTTACTACTTAAATAGCCTATGTTTATTGGATTACCTCCCCATGTTCCTTCATATTTTTATGTTCTAGTTTTAGAGGGTGTTCCTTTCGATGATACTCCCTTAAACAAAGGAGAATTTATATTTGTATTTTTGTCTTTCAGCCTCATTTCTTCTATTTCCATTTTGAATGATTTCTTTCACTTTCAACAATTCTTCCATTGTCAAATTGATCATTTACCCTACTGTTTGATGTGATTATATAATTTCTAAGTTCTTTGTGTTATTATTTCCTTTAGAAACCGGTGTCTAAATCATCTCACACATTGTCTCTTCCATTCAATTTTCCTTTTTACCACTTTTTCATTATTTTTATCTTCTAGAAACCTATTCCCCTTTAAATTTTCTTCCATATTATCCATAAATTTTAGCTCTACCTTTTTAGGGGGAAAAGGGTATGATTTCCTTGGAGCAGAGGATATTGTTTTAGGATTACCATTCTTCATATATTTAATCTTGGAGTCAAACATCCATAGATTTTTATTTATTTTATTATTAACCACAGTGATGAAAACATCATACTCCTTATTTTGGCCAACCAAAGGAGGGGTACATGTGTTCTCCTTCCTCTCTGTAATGTAGAGTGGTATATACCCTTCAATGTGATTTTTGAAGACTATTTTCAGCTTATCTATTTTGGGTTCCATAATTCCTTTTCCTTTATCATCCTTCCCTTCATTTGATCTAACAACAACATAGTTCTAAGTGATTTTGAACTTACAATTTAGACTCGAATGGCCCCAACCATTGCATTTTTTCACTTGGCTGAGATATTTTCCAGTTTAATTTTTTTTCACATATTCTCAATCTAGATTTGAGTTTGATGTTATTGGGCATATCTATACCTGTTATAGTGTAGTTATAGAACCTTGTATAGATAAACCTTTTCATTGTAAGCATGACATTGTCAATAAGGAAAAGTGACCCTAGAGAATTAACAATTCATGTTATGATATCATCATGATACAATTCTAGGGGTAGGATTCGTAAACAAACTCATATTTGAAAATGATTCAGATTCTCCTTTTCAAGGTTAAAATTTAGTTCCCATTTTCTCAAATACCACCTTGATTTTCCCCAAAACCAAGGTCCTTCTTCCAGAACTCAAAGCATATATTCATGAATAATAAAGTTGAAAAGGAATAATCCATTAGGCAAAGCACTTACTTTTAAGTGTCCCTTTGGATTCCACTTTTTTTATCCCATGTTAGATAACATCAATGTTTGGCCTTTCGCCGACCATCTTTCCCACCAAAGAATTTTTTAAATTATTCATTTTCTTATTTACAATTGAATTGGGGATTTTGAGGATGCAACCCAAAGCTTCTTTTGATGCTTGTAGAAAGAATTTTTTTAGTGCCCTCGAAGATGATTTATTTTTCGCTAATCCTGACTAGGAGATGGGACCCATCCCTTTTAGCTTTGTCTCCTTCTCCTATAATCCACTATCCACCTGAGGTGGGCTCAACCTGTCACTCCCATGTGAACTCATCCTCTTGCTTCTAGGTTAGATATCCCTATCATCATTTTCCCTCTCTGTCTTATTTGAATTTTCCTCTGCCTTCCCTCTGCTCGCTCGCTCCATGTTGGTTCTTGTTAATGGGTATTATTTTCTTAATAATGTTGTGGATTTATGTAGGTTTAAAATTATTTTAAAGTAGTTCTTCAAATGTAAATTTCTCAATAAATATGTAAATTATAATGTTTCATACCTATTAGGTTCAAACTTGACACGTGACAAAATTTAAATGGAGAATTATATTAAATTAGCGCACACTATATCTAACAATGTCGATATCGATATTGATAAAAATTAAAAATAAATATAGTTTCTATATTTTTGATAAAAAAAATTCTTATATTATTTTATTAAACTATATAGCAATGTTTAGAATTTATTACTTCTATTTTCTTATAATATATTTTATTATGCTTATATTAATATATTGTAATTAATAAATTACGTTACTTTGAATTTGCATTATTTTATGATCTTTCACACATTAAAAAAATAGTTTCAAAAAATGTTTCCCCCCTGCATTTTCTTGATGAGGGAGGAATAAAAATTTTGAATTTCAAATTCCCCTGCATTTAAGAAGATTTGAAATTTCAAAATACTGCACTTTTGCTTTATGAGGGAGAAATTCAAATTTTTAATTTTTCGTATCCCATACTTTTTGATTTTCAAATTTCTTTCATGGAATGTGCCAATAAATTTATTAAATACCTCCAAGAAATATTGATTGGGGTTTCTATTTCTTGGCCTTGTAGAAACTTAGCTTGTGAAATTAAAATACAATACTCTTTTGTCGTAGATTACAGGGTTGAGTGCACATTTTACGAACCTTTTTTCACAAAGGAAAATTGAATCAGTATTAATAATCTAGTTTTCAGAGTAGGTACACAAAATAGGAAAGCAACAGGGGTTACACTGAGTAGGTATACAAAATAGGTTTCAGAGAGTATCGTGTAGAAAGTTTTTTCACATAACAGATGGAGTTTGCACAAACACCACTAAGAAAAAAATCATTCATATATTTCTAAAAAAGGTATTTATCAAAAGCATCTACTATAATATATGTGTACCTTTTTGATTGTGGGTGTTTTCAATTGATATTTATTAGACTAATTCTTCTGTTTTGAATAGTGATCCAATCCTACCTTGCCATATCGAATTTTGTTTCACTGCCTTTATGTTTTAACGCCTTTTCAAACTACCTTGTTCTTCATGAAAACTTACCTTTTTATTTTCCCTAATGAACAAAAATGTGATCTCTTTTCAACTCTTATATTTCTCTCTGTTAGACACGCTCCCTTTTCAGCTCTTCTATGTCTCTATGGATACCTTTTTTTGGATTTTTTTTCTTGTTCCTACGATTGTTTTATTGATAATGAATGCATATATTCCCAATAGCAGAACATATGTTGCATAGTAACGTTTTTTGAATCGGAATGATTTTATATACCCAAAGTTATTATTTAGGTATTCCTTTTAAATACCTTTAATGATTTTTATTAAGATGATACAAATAAATGTGGGTATTTATTAAATATAACTTTGTTTATATGGTTTATGTATTAACATTCAGGGAAGATTCTTAAGAATATGTCTTAGAGGTTAAAATTTTTCTTTAAAACTATATAACCATATTAAGTATCATCCCATTTAGTTTTGTATAATGTTGGGTATATTTATTAGAATTGACATATATACATGTATGGAAAAAAATAATATATACACGTACATATTTTCAAATATAAATATTAATCAATTTAGTTTTAAATACATATTTCCTTTTGCACCCACTAGGTTATGCCAAAAAATCACATAGCTTTATGGCCTCCATTATACAATTCTTTATTTCGACCACCACCTTATGAAATCAACAATCTATTTTGAATTAAATGTGACACCAGAGAATAATAGATTTCATATAAATCATAAATTTTAATATGTTACATATTATTGGAGAGAAATAGAATTTTGTAAAATATATTAATACACGATTGTTCATGTAAATGTATATATCTATATATAAACTCCATATTTATTTTTCATCATTTGTAGATTTCCAATTTGATAACTCCTATATATATATACACAACCAATCATGAAATAGTTTTCTATCATAATGACCTCTATGTTATAATTATTCCATTTTAACCTAAAATATTTACAATCCACTATCGTTATATAATATTATTTTAAACTGCATAAATATATTTTATGTAATGTAGATGTTCAAATTGGGGGCCCATATGCTCTGTGTAATTGATCTTATTTTCTGGAAAAAATTTTTGTAGCTTAGCGGCCATGCAAAACAGTCGCTTGTATTTTCCTATAGGAAAAAAAATCATGCTCGTAATGGTATTATTTTATAAACACTTATGTGCTAAATTAGTTGAGCCTAACAATCACCTTCCTAGATATTTCTCTTGTTTTAACCACAAAAACAAACAATTTATTTATAATACCACATCATTATAAATATGAGATAATTAGCTTTATGGATAACTTAATGGTTGTAGGCTCCAACCATTAGATCTCCTCATTATTAAAAAAATAGTGTATATCTTTTTTATCACTATTCTAAGTGTCTTGAATTGTCATAAAAGAAAAAAATCAATTCATCTAGTTCTTGTCACAACTATAAAGTATTTAAAATAATATATCTCTTTTTTATTGTTTATAATTGTATCATATTGGTTGGACTATCCCTGGTGAATCCAAGTACTGCACTACATACCCTTGAGATGGATCAAGCCTTATGTAGTTCTCATAAGATATTATATATCTTTGTATATTTATAAGTGGGCAGTAGAAAACATTTGTTGTTAGTCATTATTCCTTATTGAAAGGAATGTATAGTGGGTGCTAAGCTCCATTATGACAATTTGATAGTCAAATTTTGTATACAAAATTTGAAATAATGCGAAAGATCTCTACATGAGTATATTGATCTAACAAAGACAAGTTAGAAATTTAGAGCTTAGAAGTTGTTAGGTAATACCTCAAGTAAATATCACATACAAATATTGATTTTTAGAAAAAACTTGTATTCTAACGTTCACATGACATTTTTAAAGTGAACATTTTGTAGTCAAATTTATTTGATGGATTTAAAAATTAAAGTAAGCTATTTTGAACCTACTGACTGGTAGATAATGTCATAATATAATATTTGGAGCTTAGTGGTTGTTAGGATTTAACAAATTAAAGTAAGATATTTTGAGCATAGTAGCTTCTAGGCCATGCCACAACATAATATTTAGAGTTTAGTGGTCACAAGGTAGTTTTGGATGTACAATTAATATAAATATGTATAACATTTGGAATATTTATTGGAATTGTTATATATGTGTTTTTGTACTTCACAAATGTATACATGTCTTGAATTTTCATAAAATAAAACAGTCCATCTAATTCTTATCACAAATGTAAATTATTTAAAACAATAGATATCTTTAGCTCCTTTTCATTGTTTATAATTGTATCATATTGGTCGGACTATCCATGGAAGAGCCAATTGTTTCACTACATACCCTTGAAAGGGATCAAGCCTTATGTAGTTATCATAAGACACACACACACACACACACACACACACACACACACACACACACACACACACACACACACACACACACACACTAGTCATCATTATTTGAAAGGAATGTTTAGTGGGTGCTAAGCTACATTACTACAATTTTTTATTCAAATGTTGTATTCAAAATAAGAAACAATGAGAAAGATGAGTGTAATGGAAATTTCATAGTCCACATGATTATATAGCTCTAACAAATAAATTTTGAATTTTAGAACATAACAGTCACCAGGTGATGCCTCGAGTAATATATTTTGAGCTCAGCGGTGGCTAGTTCATGCCACAATATAATATTAAGAGCTTAGTGGTTGTTAGGTAGGTTTGGATGTATAATTATTAGAGAACTGAACAAAATGTTGTAGAACATCCCATTTTCATGTGCATATTTAAATGCATTTAACATTTACAATATTTATTGGAATTATTATATATGTATGTCTGTACTTCACAAATGTATACGTGAACATATAATAAATTATAAATATTAATCTATTTACATGTTATACATATTTCATTTCCCACCTACTATGCTCAAATAATGCCACTTAAAAATCATTGTGGCTTTTGCTTAACTATGGGTCATTATTGGTCCAAACCTACATATGAAGTTACTTCTTGAGTTGTTTTGGATTTTTTGGGGCCTCTTGTGATGCGTTACTTTCTTGCCACTCTAATAACTTCCTTACAAATATTGTAATCTTTATCTAGCCTTACTAAGTCCACAATATGATTTCTAAAGAGCACAAGAGCTTTGTCAATCAAAACATGCTGCGTAAAATTTAGTTTTCCTCTAATTTATTTCAGAGTTTCTATCTTTAGGATTTTTTCCTTAGTTTGGGAGACAATCTCAATGACTTGTGAATTTTCTCCTTCATTTTCCTTTTTTATTATTGGTGAGAAAAATTTTCAGTTGGGAAAATTAGGTGTCTCCACCAATGTTCACGGGACTACGACCCTCTGTATTGAATGGTGCAACTCCTATTATTGAATGAAATATAATATATTCATACCTAAGTGTTGTGGTTTGGCCAAATGGGCCAAGGATCACACAAGGACACTCCACTGAACCTATGGCAAAGTGCTTGTATGTAGTACAAGGGAGGAAATAATAGCAATGAGAGGGAAGGAGATAATTTAGGAAAGGAAGGTTACTGTCATTAGTAGGCTATCACTATCACAACATTTTAGAAAAGGAGGAAATTCACAATTTCTACAACATATATGCTATCACGATCTAACATTTCAGGATCCTTTGGAATGGAGAAGCCATCCCAATTTATAGAAATGTGAATTGAATATTTTCCTACCCCCACATGAATCTTCTTAGTCTCATTCAACTCGTGAAGTTTCACCTTCCTAGGAAGTGAGAAATAAGTTCCCCTTTTACAAATCAAAGGCACTTTTATAATGTAACTTTATAAAGTCACTTAAGTGAATGAGGCAAAATAAAATGATTACGCCTAATAAAAACTTAGAAAGGGGAGAGAAGGAAGATGGAGAAATAGAGAAGAAGGGAGAGGGTGTTATATCCAATGAAGAGGCTCCCTACGATGAATAACTTTCCGATGAGGACCATAGCCTCTGCATGATGCACAGACACCCTGGACCATGAAATGAGTGTTTAGAAACACAGTTTCAAGACCTCCCAATGTGATCTCAGGATGAATACAAGTAATGCTCATTATGATCATTATTGATGCTTGATTGAAGAAATTACTTAGCTCATTTAACTTACCTCAACCAACTTATCTAAAACCACCAAGTTCACCAAGAGATAATGATGGATCTACCCACTATGTTTGGCAATGCTTAGCCTTACTTCTTGACATTGTTGAATTCAAGATATCATTTCTAAGACCCACATGAAGGTTTTATCCCTCTATTTGATCTATGTAATCCTCTTATTATCCCATGGAGAGTCCAAAAAGTGGAAATATGAGTGAAAATGAAGCCATGTGCAACTGTCTGTACCCAAAATGAAGTCTTTTCATTTTTAGAATGTGAGACAATGACCTACTATTTTGGGATATATCACCTTTTTTTTCTCTAATTTCACCTTCTAAACCTTCTAGTGCACTCAAAACTATTTTTTTGCTGATGCATTGCTATTTTTTTAACTTTCTATTTTTAGCAAACTACTTTTCCTGGACCTACTATTTTGGAAAAAATTGCCATTTTCCCCCTGCCTTCCATTTTGCATCGTTTCTGATTGTTATGGGTGATATAAACTTGAAATTCAAGGGAATTACTATTTTTAGCATGTGGAGGGGCATAAAATATGCTATTTTTAACAAGTGTACTATGGGGTGTCAGATTGTAATGAAAAGGGTCTTGAAAAATTCTACTTCTAATTGGGGTGCTCTGCTCCAAATTTCAAGGGTTTTTCTCATCCAAATCTCTATGAATTCGAAGATGAAACTTTCAGTTATGAAATTTATTCATGTGATAGGAATGAACGATACTGAAAAATAAGTCCTCTATATCCCTAAAAAATATTTACTTTATGGCACAAAAACTAGTTCATGCGAAACTAGATTTTTCGGGGATCATTTCCTCCAATTTTCAAGGGTTTTTTTTCGTTCGAATCTTCATGGGTTCAAAGATGAAACTTTCAGTTATGAAAATTATTCATGTGAAAATTAATAATTCTTATGAAAAATAATTCCTCAATATCCCTAAAAAGAGGAACTTCATGGTGTGAAAACTAGTTCACGTGAAACTATATTTTTCAAGAATCATTTCCTCCAATTTTCATGTGATTCCACCCATGGGAACCTTCAGAAGTGGATAGGTATCTCAATTCCTTTCTTGTTGTTTCATGGATATCAAAAATTGATGGATTATTTTATATTTATGTATAACATATCTGGTAGAAGTAATTTCAATGGAGGATAATGAATATTTTTGGTAGTAGGGTTTAATGCATGCAAGTGCAAGAAGGTAACAAAAGCAAAAATATAAATGACAAAAGTTATTTGTTTCTTCATCATTGGCATGGGCACATTTTTTTTCCCAACCATCCCAATTTTTTGGGATGGTTTGTGTAAAAAATTGCACCCTCATCTAGGCTTGATAAGTGTTGCTCTGTGATTTGTCAGTGACAGCTTATGCAAAAAAACTCTCAAAACACCCAGGGGCCAAAACTGGGTCATATGGGTGACCAGGGAAGGGGATGAGCATGGGTGGAGAAAATTTTCCCAACCATTCAAGATATTTGGTGCAAAAAATTATTCCCCTCTCCCATTGGGCCAAGTGGCACTATGTGCATTGGATGGAGGCGGGGCTAGAAAATGGTGCACGGGGGCTAAAATGAGCATTTTAGGCTTGAATGAGGTCATATCATGTGTCCAGGGGGGTAATTGGGGGCTGAAAAAACTTTTTTGTCCCAAAAATACCATAAATTTTTGGATGATTTGTGTAAAAAAGTGCACCGCTACCTAGGCTTGACATGTGTCCACCCTGAAATTTGAATAACTCGTTGATCTTACCTTGGAGAGGTGCTTGTAGGAGGCGTAACTTGAGCATCCAGAGGTTTTTTCATACACTTCCTTATATTATTTTGAATAGAAAAATGATTTTTAGAAGAATAGAATTTGTATAAGCCTATGATTCTTCTTGAAAATACCCTAAAAATAGAATTTTTCTCGGGATTTCCTATTGTGCATGTAAAAATAGTGCATGGAAGGAAATGCTGATGCCTTGGGAAAAATGTGAAACCATCATAATTAAGATTTGAAATAAATTTCTGATGATTTATTTTGTGGCCTCCAACTATTTACATAGATCTTGGAATCAATTCCTGAAGCTCATGTGTTTTTAGGTGGTAAGCTCCTTCACCCTTGAAAACCTGTTTTCGCTGAACTTGCTCTAAAACCTCTTAAACTTATCCGAATATTCCAAAACCAGTTACAAAATGTTCTTAGATCCTCATACCCCTTAATGACAATTTTTCTCCTTTAACCCAGCTCTAGGGGTTTGGACTATTCTTAGAAAGGTTAAGAATAATGAATCCTAAGCCTTCTTTGAAATCCACCTTGAGAAATAACACCTCATAAGTACTTGAATGATTTCGATTCTCCTAAAATAACCTATGGAAATGATATCATAACACATCATACCACTTGGGGGGATAGGGTAGGATTGACATGGGGGATAGAATGATCTGGAGGGGTGCTTGGAAAGGTATACAATAAAAATTTTGAAACTAGGGTATGGTTTTCATGCTCTCAAGTTTGAAATTTTCCCTTGCAAAAGCACATGAAAACAATTGGATCTATCTTGGGGAAATGTTTTGGATCAAGAACATGAGGAAATAACATGAGGAATCCCAAAATCTCAATTTACTTTGTGGACCAATGCCATATCCATTGGGCTTTATGGAATCATTTCTTCCAAACACACACACACACACACACACACACACACACACACACACACACACACACACACACACACACAAAGACACAACACACACACACACACACACAAATAGAAAAACACATCAAAAGGGAAAACAACACACAATGGAAAATGGAAATCATATACAGGGGGAGGGGTATTTACAGAAGTGGGGAAATAATTTACACATACCCAAAAATAGGTTGGGAGAAGTACATGCCATTATGGAACAATGGACTAAAGTTCATCCTTCGAAGCACAAAGGTAATTATCTGATCATACCATGCTCTTGTGATGGATTTGGATGGCTTAAGAAGAAGGAGAAAAACCAATATTCTATCTTCATATTCAGAATATACTGAGAAATTTCTTTCATCCAATGAAAAATTTGTCACCCATTTGGGGTCTTTGCATCTTGCAGCTTTTACTTGATGTCCTGTGATCACGAGACATTATTTCTCCATGACTTCAAAAGTGGGAAAATTGATCTTATGAAAAAATTCATCATTCCTAAATTAAAACATGAAATAATCTCCTACATCACCAAGGTCACTCAAAAGGAGTGAGAATAAACTTATTTCCTTCCCGTTTACTAGCTTCACTAAACATCTCACTTTGTTTCTCTGGAAAAATGATTTCAAGAATAAAGGTCACATCAATGGATGAGATGTCTTCATCATCTTCATGAAATTGATGCAACATGGACACATGTTCAAGGAAAATGGGGCTTGGGAAATGGTGAAATCAATTTGATTTTGAATTCTTTTGAAAGAGTCGTGCACATTCTTGATTTGTTGTCCAGAGTAATTGTCATCAATATTTATCCACTAAAAATTTATTGTGGTATTATTTTCAAAATTATAACCCTCAAATTTTTCATAGAGGAATTATTTATCCTTGAGTGTATTTTTCCACATGAAATCTTATTCTTCATTGGTGGAGAATTCCAAAGTGGTGAGAACAATTTGATATTGAATACACTCAAGAATTTCTTGTAACTTTTCACCTTGTTCTGAACAACTCTCTTCGATGAAAATCAGTTCAACATTTTCCCTACTATATTCCTCCATGTTGGAGATGTTGCCATCAATATTGGGGATATTCAAAGGAGATTCAAGGACCTTCCTTCTTTTACACTTATGATATTCCTCACAAATTAGGAAAGGGAAGGGAATATCTTCACATTCCTTCTCATTGAACAAGGCATTGGGAAGGACATCAAAGCTCATCCATATGATCTATCTCAACATCATTGGTATATCAAAATGAGAAGAACAAATTTATTCATACCTATCTTACATTTCCATTTGAGTCAGGATCTAGAGACTAAGTTGAGGTTCTTCATTCTCTTCCGCGACCTTCAAGATGTCTTGTATAGATAATTCTTCTGAGCTTGTCATATACTCATATTCATCCTCATGGGAAGAATATCTACATTTTACTTCTAGGAGACTATTAAAAATATGATCCACACATGTCCATGATTCATTTAAAACATCCTTGTTCATCCCCTCTATGTTTATTGTCACCAAAGGCTTACCCTATTGTAAGAACATGAATATGTGATTCTTAACATTTTATGACAAGGAGAAGAGATCTCTATGCTTTTTGGGAAGGGCACTCCTTCGAGATCGAAATCCATTTCATCATCCTTCTTGATGGGAAGTAGAGAACCATGTTGGGGAAGCAATATGGGAAGCATTTTCAAATCTATCTTGATAATTCATTATTGAATTCTCCTACTTATATGGTAAATGATGGACTTCACATTCACCGAGATGATCATTATGATCCTTTGGTGAGAAGAGGTTGTGTTCGAATTATTTGTTCTCCTCAACTTCAAAAAGAAAATTGGCCTCTTCCGTATAGTCATCCATGATTAAATCATGAATAGAATTAGATTCTTCAATTTCCTCTATCTTATTATTCAATTTCTCCTCATCATTTAAAAAGTCAAAATCGGAAAGAAAATTATCCATGAATACCTTGCATTCATAATCTTGAGTCCAAAGTGAGGGATGAGTTTCTTGCAATTCTTCACATATATACATTCCATCATTAAATGAAATATCAAAATATGAAAGGAGGTTATCCATGATTACCTCAAACACATCATCTGGAACTTCTTCATTGTTGGTTGAGTCTTCAAAAAGCATTGAATCATCTATCATGCAACAAGACTCTTCCTCTCTTGAATCCATTGATCCTCCAATGGGTTGTGCCTCGAGCCATAATGATTTGATGAATGGAGGTTATACATCCATATCTCCATTCCATCATTAAATGAATGATCAAACTATGAAAGGGTGTTATCCATGATTACCTCATACTTTTCATTTGGTACTTCTTCATTGTTAGTGGAGTCTTAAAAAAACATTGAATAATCTGTCATGTAAAAAGAATCTTCCTCTCTTGAATTCATTTCTCCTCCAATGGGTTGTGCCTCGAGCTATAATGTGTTGATGAATGAAGGTTCTAATTCCATCCATTCTTCATCATATTCCACCGTGTTGATTGAATTAGATTGATTAGGTTTGAGGATATGGCATTCATCAACAATGTCCAAGAATATTCCAGGGATGAACACCTCATAGTGTGGACATTCCTTAGGATCCTCCTTCATAGAAAATATCTCCTCTTCTTCCTTCACTTGAAAAAGTGCTTTCAGATGTTCTTACCTTATTTGTAATGCCAATGCATATTTAAAAGTTATATAATAGGCCTCAATATGATAATTTCCTTCTTTTGTACTCAGAAGTATTTGCAAAAATTCTATTCTCAAGAGATATATTTCTTCATCACCATATGCAAGAAAATAATCTAGAGGTAGGGAGATGAAGGAAATTTTTCTCAGATTGTTAGTGAGTTGTGTAAGGTTGAAAATTTTACCTTCATTGGATTCTGCACCATCATGTCCTTCATACAACCTTTCACATCTCTACTGGGTCTTTTTCATCCATACATTGGATTCTCGATCGTTGGCAGCAAAAATTCCCATTTTATTTCCTGTATCAATGCTTTTCTTGAATTGTAACCGCCATCAATTGATTATGGGATCTTCACAAACAATAATTTTCTCCATTATGGAAAGTATTTTTCTGGCTGCTACGGAGATGGTATGAACCTTATTTCCTTCAAATCTCTTGGCTTTACAAGAGATGATCTAGAATGTTGGCTGATAAAAAATTTGCATTTATTGGCAATCCTATTCATCTTCTTCATTGTCATTGATTGGTGCTTCACTCTAATTTGGAAATTTCTTCATTGTGCATGAGAAATGAATATGATAGGGAATCATTCCTTTATGGACTAACATTCAAGAATGATTCTTCTTTGAAATCTATATTTTTTATTTTTTAATATACACTTTTTTTTCTTTTTTTTTGGGCAAAGATCCTTTTTTGGGTGCACTTGGGAAAATGTCTCCCCAGAAGAGTTTCCAAAATTTATTGGTGAGAAATTTTTTCATTTGGGAAAATTATGTGTCTCCACCAACATTCACAGGGCTATACCCCTTTGCATTGAATGGTGTAGATTCCATTATTGAATGAAAACTAATCTATTCGTACCCAAGTACTACGGGTTATTAAAATAGGCTGGGGATCACATAGGGAAACTCCATTGAACATGTGACAAATTTCTTATATGGGGGTACAAGGGAGGAAATAAAAAAGGTGAGAGGGAAGGAGATAATTTAGGAAAGGAAGGTTACTTTCGTGAGTAGACCAATTGACAATTCACACCCAGTAACCAAAGTAGTTTAAACATTCAATATGGATGAAATAAATAATGAAGCTAGTGGGACCAATAAATTAAAACACAATTTTTTTGGATTCATCTACCGAGGAAGCAAAGTTCCTCTCCAACACCATACAAGATCATTATGATTGTAAAGTGCATAAAAGAGAGAAGTAGAGGAAAAACAAGAAAAAGAGAATGGAATAAATGTAGCTTTATTTCATGTATATATTGATGATGAAAATTCCAACAAAAAAAATCCACAATTGCTCCAACATATATGCTATCACTATCTAACATTTCAGGATCCTTTAGAATAGAGAAGCCATCCCAATTTATAGCAATGTGAATTGAATCTTCACCTAACCCCACATGAATCTTTGTGGTCTCATTAAACTCATAATTTTTCACCTTCCAACACTTATTTCACTAAATATGGACTTATTCTAGTCTGAACAACAAAAAATAATGCCAATATTGGAATCTAAAATTACTAGTTTTGGATTCCAAAATGTTAAATATTAGAATTATCTGGACTAAAAAAATCACACATATTGGATTCCAATATCACATATATTGGAATCTAGAATCACATATATTGGAATCCAAAATCACATATATTGGAATTCACATATATTGGAATTTACTGCACCAAATTCCCATATACTGGAATTAAAAATCAAAATATTGGAATCTGACATTGATCTGAAAAAAATAAATAAAACATGTCTATGTTCTGTACGGGCTAGCGCCTACAGAGATTTAATTATTCCTTTAGAATAAAGGTGCTTATCAGTTTTAAAATTTATTTAAGATTAAACTACGTATTTGTTGGAAAATTATTTAATGATTTTAGGGAATCCAACATTGATATGCAAACCCAAAAATATACTATGTTTCTGTTTTATAAGGGTTGATAATCGTTAAGATTTAATTTTTCTTTGGAATAAGGTTCTTATCAGTTTTAAAATTTCATTAACATTAAACCATGTAGATGTTGGGAAAATATTTTAATGATTTCATGGAATCTGACATTTATCTGCAAAATAATAAACCGATCATGTTTCCTTTTTATACAGGCTAGCACTGCTAGGATAATGAATTTCGAGAGATGTGAGACACTTCCAGGTTCATTTACTATGATGTGATTGAACCTCAATGTAACTAGAGAATTACTGAAGATATTATGAAGAAACTAGCAGAAGGCATCAATTAAGACTATGAGAATATAATTAAATGTAATTTGTCTTCTGATGTGCATGGTAGTGGTGTGAACCACCATCTTTCCCTGATCGTTGAAGTTGTATTCAATGATCATCTTCTTCTTCCATCTAGCCTATGATATTCGATTCATCTTCTTCTAGCCCAATGATATTCCACGGTGGCAGAAAAAAATCTAGAAATTCATTATCCTCTTATTCAAACTCCCCACATCTCACTCTGTTGAATGCAATCACTATCATCCCTAACTTAAGAAACAGGAAAAGTAAGGAAATCCTCACGTGACTAGAGTAAATTTTAAGGGTTTGTAGACACACAAATCACCCTACAAATAAAATTAAACAAATGTATTCATTAAAGTGGAAACATGTTGATCTTAATCAATGATAGATAATCTTGATTGGTTTTCTTTAGTGAAAACAAATAAATCATTATACTAAATGAGGAAAGTCAAAATAAAAGGAGAATCATTGTAATTCAAGTGAAACACAATTGATCCTATCAACACTAAAAACCCTACAAAACTAAAGTGGAAATAAGTAAAAGACTCCATAGAAAGAAGGAAAGATGCCTAATTTTAAGTCTGCCTTGCTTCAATTTTAAAAATAATGCTTCCTTGGAGTGGCCCATTCAACTCTAAGAATAAGATTATCATAACCATAGAAATTGATCTTATTTGATAGCTCTCTGAGCGTCCTCCTTGTTGATGAAATAAAAAACTGAATCCCTTTCTAATCCATCTTTTGATCCATGGTCATGTAAGAACGCATGATGTGTCTAAATGACTTGAAAATATCATGCAGATTGACATCCATCATGCTCCTTGGATAGACTGGTAACTCAAACAAAATTTCTATGTTTTTTCTGAAGGTCCATGAGGTGAGGTGGTAACCCCCTAGTCGAGAGGTGAGGCCCTCGATGATCTTATCCCTTGTTAAGGTGTATGTGGCACGGGCAAGGGCAAGATCCTTGTAAGGGAATTTTTATGTACAATGATCACCCTTCTTACTACATATACAAAAAACTATGAGCACCACACTGCCCTTGGAGTGAGAGAGGTTAGACAACGCATCTTTGTCAGACTTGGAATCATCGGCCTTGGATCCTGGTGGGTGGGGTCACTCCAGTAGGGTTCCTAGTTGGCAGTGACACCAAAATTGTGCCACTCACAATGCTTGAGAGTGCACTTGTTAAGGCATGCTTTGGCCACTTTGTGAATACACATGGTAGTGGTGTGAACCACCTTCTATCCCTTCTTGTAGAACTTGTATTTGATGATCTTATTCATTCATCTTGATGATATTCAGGGGTGGAAAAAAAATTCCAGATCTTCATTATCCTCCTATTCAAGCTCCCCGCATCTCACTCTATCAGACGCCATCACTGTCCTCCCTAACTCAAGAAATGGGAAAATTCAGGAAATCCTCACGTATCCAGAGTAAAGATTAAGGGTTTTTAGACACTCAAATCACCCTACAAATAAAAATAAAAAACATCACCATGAGAAAGTGGAAAATGTTGAAATTAATCAATGAAAATAATCTTTGATAGGTTTTCTTTAGTGAAAACAAATAAATCATTATACTAAATGAGGAAAGTCAAAATAAAAGGAGAATCATTTCGTTCAAGTGAAACACAACTGATCCTATCAACACTAAAAACCCTACAAAACCTAAAGTGGAAATAAGTAAAAGACTCCATAGAAAGAAGGAAAGATGTTTGATTTTAAGTCTTCCTTGCTTCAATTTTTAAAAAATTATTCCTTGGAGTGGCCCATTCAACTCTGAGAATAAGATTATCATAACCATAGGAATTGAGCTTATTGATAGCTCTCTGAGCATCCTCCCTATTGACAAAATTAACAAAACCAAATCCCATGTTAATCCATCTTCTGATCCATGGCCACGTAGACATGCATGATGTGTACAAATGACTTGAAAATATCATGCAGATTGACATCCCTCATGGTCCTTGGATAGACTGGTAACTCAAACAAAATTTTCATCGTTTCTGTGGTGCATGCTTGTTTCTGGAGTGGTCCATGATTTCCCCTGAGACTGGGAGGTCCCTAGCAGCGGAGGAAGTGACAAACCCACCAGTGAATGCTTCCACTAGAGGTGAGGCCCTCAATGGTCTTATCCATTGTTAAGGTGTTTGTGGCACCAGTGGGGGTGAGATCCTTGTAAGGAAATTTTTATGTGCAGTAATCACCCTTCTTACTACAGATACAAAAAACTATGAGCACCGCAATTCCCTTGGAGTGAGAGAGGCAAGAACGCATCTCCAGCACTTGAATCTCTTATCCTTGGATCCCGGTGGGTGGGGTCGCTCTCCAGTAGGGTTCCTAGTTGGCAGCGATGCAAACTTGCACCACTCATGACACTTGAGAGCCACACTTGTTAAGGTGTATGCTTTGGAAACTTTGTGGATGTACATGGTAGTGGTGCGAACCACCTTCTTGTCCTACTCATTGAACTTGTATTCAACAATATTCTTCATCCATCTTGATGATATTCGGTGGTAGAAGAAGATATTCCAGATCTTCATTATCCTCCTATTCAAGCTCCCTACATCTCACTCTATCAGATGCCATCACTGTCATCCCTAACTCAAGAAATGGGAAAATTCAGGAAATCCTCACATGTCCAGAGTAAAGCTTAAGGGTTTACAGACACTCAAATCACCCTACAAATAAAAATAAACAAACGTCACCATGAGAAAAAATGTCAAAATGAATTTTAAAAATTAAGATTTGATAGGTTTTCTTTAGTGAAAACAAATAAATCATTATACTAAATGAGGAAATTCAAAATAAAAGGAGAATCATTGCATTCAAGTGAAACACAACTGATCCTATCAACACTAAAAACCCTACAAAACCTAAAGTGGAAAAATAAGTAAAAGACTCCATAGAAAGAAGGAAAGATGCCTGATTTTAAGTCTTCCTTGCTTCAATTTAAAAAATAAATTCTTCCTTGGAGTGGCCCATTCGACTTTGAGAATAAGATTATCATAACCATAGGCATTGAGCTTATTGATAGCTCTCTCAACATCCTCCATGTTGAAAAAATTAACAAAACCAAATCCCCTTCTAATTGTTAGTATTTTGATCCATGGCCACATAGACATGATGTGATGTGTACAAATGACTTGAAAAGTTCATGCAGATTGACATCCCTCATGGTCCTCAAACAGACTCGTAACTCGAATATAATTTTCATCATTTCTATGGTGAATGTTTTTGCTAGAGGGTCCACACTTCCCTGATACTGGGAGGCCCCAATAGCGGAGGAAGTTACAACCCCGTTAGCAATGCTTCCACCAGAGGTGAGGCCTTAATGATTTTATCCATTGTTAAGATGTTTGTGGCACCGGTGTGGGTGATATCCTTGTAAGGGAATTTTGATGTGCAAGTGATCACCCTTCTTACTGTATATATGAAAAACTATGAGCACCACACCTCCCTTGGAGCTAGAGAGGGTGGACAACACATATCCTACGGAATTGGAATCATCAGCCTTGGATCTCAATGGGGGGGGTCCATAGCATGATATTCCTAGTTGGAAGTGATGTTTAACCCATTGTGACACTTGTAAAACTTGCTTTGAGAGTGTGTTGTTAAGGTGCACTTTATCCCCTTTGTGGATGCACATGGTAGTGGTGTGAACCACCTTCTGGTCCTTCTCATTGAACTTGTATTTGATGATCTTATTCATCTAGCTCGATGATATTCGATAGTGGCAGAATAAATTCTATATCTTCATTATCCTCCTATTAAAGCTCCCCACATCTCACTTTGTCAGACAACATCATTATCTTCCCTAGCTCAAGAAATGGGAAAAATTGGGAAACCCTCACATGGTATTCTGAGTAAATATTAAGGGTTTGCAGACACTCAAATCGCCCTACAAATAAAAATAAACAAATGTCACCATGAGAAAAAGTGTCAAAATGAATTTAAAAAATTAATATTTGATAGAATTTCTATAGTGAAAATAAATAAATCATTATACTAAATGAGGCAAGTCAAAATAAAAGGAGAATCATTGCATTCAAGTGAAACACAACTAATCCTATCAACACTAAAATCCATACAAAACCTAAAGTGGAAATAAGTAAAAGACTCCATAGAAAGAAGGAAAGATGTCTTGATTTTAAGTCTGCCTTGCTTCAATTTTTTTAAAAATAAAAATATTCCTTGGAGTGGCCCATTCGACTCTGAGAATAAGATTATCATAACCATATGCATTGAGCTTATTGATATCTCTCTGAGTGTCCTCCCTATTGATGAAATTAACAAAACCAAATCCCTTTGTAATTCATCTTATGATCCATGACCATTTAGACACGCATGATGTCTTGAATCAACTTTAAAATATCATGCAGACTGACATCCCTTGTGGTACTTAGATAGAATGCTAACTTGAACAAAATTTTCATCATTTCTATAGTACATGTTGTCACTAGAGTGGTCCACACTACCCTAAGACTAGGAGGTGCCCAACAGTAGCAGAGGTAGCAATATCCCTACCAGTGATGCTTCCACTGGAGGTGAGGCCCTCGATGACCTTATCCCTTATTAAGGTGTTTGTGGCATGGGTGGGGGTGAGATCCTTGTAAGGGAATTTTGATGTGCAGTGATCACCCTTCTTACTAAAAATATGAAAAACTATGAGCACCACTACCCTTGGAGTGAGAGGGGGGGCGCTCCAGACAATGCATAATCCTTCTAGACTTGGAATCATTGGCACTTGGATCCACTACTTTCGATGGGTGGGGTCACTCTAGTAGGGTTCCTACTTGGTAGCGATCACTAAACTTGTGTCACTCACATTGATCTATGCTTTCGAGAGTTCACTTGTATGGGCTAGAAGCTGCAAGGTTTTAAGTTTTTCTTTGGAATAAAGGTTCTTATCAATTTTAAAATTTATTTACGATTAAACTACACATAGTTGTTGGAAAATCATTTAATGATTTCAGGGAATCCAACACTGATTTGCAAAACCATAAATATAACATGTTTCTGTTTTATACTGGCTAATGGCCACTAGGATTTAATTTTTTCTTTGGAATAAGGTCTTTATCAGTTTTAAAATTTCATTAACATTAAACCATGTAGATCTTGGGAAAATATTTTAATGATTTCATGGAAGCCTGACATTTTTCAATAAAACAATAAACCGACCATGTTTTTTGTTTTTTATATGGGCTAGCAGCTTACTAAAATGCTAATGACTTTCAAGAGATGTGAGACACTTCCAAGTTCATTTACTATGATGTGATTGAACCTCAGTGTAACTAGAGAATTACTGAAGATATTATGAAGAAACTAGAAGAGGGTGACGATCCAGACTATGAGAATATAATTAAATGTAATTTGTATTCTGATGCACATGGTAGTGGTGTGAACCACCTTCTAGCCCTGCTCATTGAACTTGTATTCGACAATCTTCTTCATCCAGATGATGATATTCAAGGTGGCAGAAGAAATTCTAGATCTTTACTATCCTCCTACTCAAGCTCCCCCATCTCACTCTGTCAGATGCCATCACTATCATCCCTAACTCAAGAATGCACAAAGTTCAAGAAATACGCATGTGTCCAGAGTAAATTTTAAGGGTTTGCAGACACTCAAATCGCCCTACAAATAAAATTAAACAAATGTGTTCGTTAAAGTGGATACCTTTTGAATGAAATCAACGGACGATAATCTTGTTTGTGAGCGATGACATATGACATTATCACTAGTCGATCTCTGCGTGCATGTCAGCAAGACACTCTTATGAGAACATGTTTCTTAGAAAAAAAAAGAAACCAACTCAAGTCCTTTATAGTGCATCTATGTATCTGCTGCATATTTCAGTACAAATTAATTTTAAAAGACATTCCTTTTATTATGGCATCATTATTGTTAGGGGAACCATATTATAACTCATAGAATAGGTAAATATCCTTCCATGTCATAGTCCTTCAAAAATCATATATCTAAAACCTGCACTGCTCACCATAGAGAGAAAATCAAATAATAATTGACTTTACAGTACTTGTTGCTTTCACATGATTTGATAAGAAGCATGTTAGAGCCAAAGTGAGTTTGGTCTACATTGAAGTAATATTGAACTAAATGTGAGATAAACTCTTTATTTTCAAGTACTATGTTAAGAAAATTTGCTCAAGATATAAAATAATACCTGAGAGTAAACAAACACAAATTTTTTGTAAGTACACAAATGATTTCTCAACAGTAAAAGGTAAAATTAAAATTTTAACTTTCAATTTTCTAAAATATACCATGAGAAAAATGTCATGATGATTTTAAAAAATTAAGATTTGATAGGTTTTCTTTAGTGAAAATAAATAAATCATTATACTAAATGAGGCAAGTCAACATAAAAGGAGAATCGTTGCGTTCAAGTGAAACACAACTGATCCTATCAACACTAAAAAACCCTACAAAACCTAAAGTGGAAATAAGTAAAAGACTCCATAGAAAGAAGGAAAGATGTCTACTTTTAAGTCTGCATTGCTTAAATTTAAAAAAAACATTCCTTGGAGTGGACCATTCAACTCTGAGAGTAAGATTATCATAACCATAGGCATTGAGCTTATTGATAGCTCTCTGAGCATCCTTCCTTGTTAACAAAATTAACAAAACCAAATCCATTCTAATCCATCTTCTGATCCATGGGCACGTAGACACGTGTGATGTGTACAAACAACTTGAAAATCTCATGTAGATTGACATCCCTCATGGTCTACAGACAGACTGGTAACTCAAACAAAATATTCATCATTTCTACGGCGCATGTAGTCACCGGAGTGGTCCATGCAACCCTTGATACTAGGAGGTGCCTAGTAGCAGAGGAAGTAACATCCCCGCCAGCGATGCTTCCACCAGAGGTGAGGCCCAGGATGACCTTATCCATTGTTAAGGTGTCTGTGGCACGGGCAGGTGAGATCCTTGTAAGGGAATTTTTATGTGTAGTGATCACCCTTCTTACTGCAAATATGAAAAGATATGAGCACCGCACTACCCTTAGAGTAAGAGAGGGTGGAAAACACATCTCCACTAGACTTGGAATCATCAGCCTTGGATCCCGGTGGGTGGGGTCACTCCAGTAGGGTTCCTTGTTGGCAAGAGACACCAAACTTGTGCCACTCGTGGTGCTCGAGAGTGCACTTGTAAGGGCACGAGCTAAAACCAAAATTCCAAGAGAGGAATAAATGTGCATTAACATCCCCTTAATAGTTATAAACCCAGATTCCAAGAGAGGAATAAACCTGGATTACAAAAACATTAACATCCCCTTAATAGTTATAAATGTGTGATGACATTCATCATTAACCCCCTGCATCACCTTCCACCATCCTTGCGTGCCTCAAAATAAGGGACATGAAATCACTGTGGAAATTTTCCTCCCACACCTGACACTTTAAATGACAATTAAAATTATCCTTACTCCCCTTGTCAGGAGGATATCTTTTCGTAATTAAATATAGATATGAAATAAATTAAAACTCCTTTTCTAAAGGTAGAATTTTGGTAAATCATTTTAAGAATTATTTGAATTTCATTGTAAAACTATTTTTCACACTAGAATCCCAAATTCACAGAATAAATCATAGTAAAATAAAATTATATTATCACACTTGATATCTATTTTTCAACTTATATTCACTGATTGTTGAAGTGGTTGAAGAATTTTTCTTAATGCTCCTAGGTAATGCCATTATCTTATCTAGGTTTAAAATTAATCAAATAATATGTGAACAATTTGTAATTAATATTCCTTATTATCATATAAATCATTATTGTATTATAAAATTAAAATATACATACTAACATTATTAATATAGTCACACACATTATACAAAAACTTGTTCTCAAATAAATTTAGGGAAAAATTACATAATTTTATTTTTTAGATAGTTAAATGCTTTTGACCAAAGCTATGAACTAGAGGGTTGATGGGTCCCCACCCTAAAAGTATCAAAATATTTTATTGATGAAGGGATACATACAAAACTAAAAACTAGTAGGAAATATTGTAAATAATGAGGCCAAAATGTAACATGAATAACTAGACCTATAAAAAAACATAAAGCGGTGAACAAAAAAAGGGGGGAATGATAGAGAAACCCTAGGGTTCTACCTCTAATTGGTCCATTGAGCCAAGAATTGCAATATTCCTGAGAAAGCAAAAGGATGAGCCAGAACAGTATTCAACTACACCACATGATCAGGAAGGGGTGGGGAAGGTTTTGTGAGTGCAACCAGGTCTAGGGATGACACCTTGGAGATAGAACACCCCATTGGATCGAAAGATGCTTTGAACAGACTCAGAAAAATTGATGGAGGGCCTAAATTTTCAATTCCAGGGCATCACAAATCCTGTTGTCAACCCAGAAAGGAGACCAGATAAGGATACAAATTGGAAAAGAGAATAGGAAGGCATACTTCTACAAGAGCTTTGGATCAAACCCACATGATGATGTGGGTAAATGAAATGGGATGCACGACCACCATGACCACTTCATTATCTACACACAACACTAGGAAATTGAACAATGAAGACACTTTTCAATCTCAGGAGTTGACATGAGCTCTCTAGGTGCTCTGGAGATAATCCATGCCCAGGAATTTCTCAATTGCAATTTTAGAATAGGTGTGGAGCCTATGTGGAAGACATTGTGAAGATGAGTGGAAGACATAAGAGAGAGGAAATCCATTTTTGGCTTCTTACCATGCATGGAGGATGAAAGGAACATAGGTAGACGTCATGAGAGGGAATGGGAAAATAGCATAGAGAAACATGAGAAAATGAGTGAGGGAAGGTGAAAGCACAACCCAATTAAGTAGTCCCTCGACTCGTGTGAGGTAGGTCAATGCAATAAAAAATGGATGACATCATCAATATTTTCCCATGCATTGGCTAGATTATGAATAAAGGATTCCGTTGATTGATAAACACACATTATAGAAAAATAACATTACTAAAGATAATCACACACATTATACAGAAAGGTGTTATCAATTAAATTTCTAGGGAAAAATTACATAATTGTAATTGGGTTATTGATTTAATGACATCGCGTACGTCTCCACATCATCTTCCACATCCTTCAATAGTTGCAATATAGGCCACAATTCATCTATCAAGTACAATTGTAATATGCATTATAGGCCACAATTCATCCTTCAATAGGTATATTTTTACAATTGTAATATGCATTACACTTGCTCTAAATGGTGCTAATATTTTTGAGAAATATGTTTTGATTCCCGGATCCTCAATAAATGGTATGTTTGATCATGATGCAATCTTCCTATGTATGAATATAATCTTGAAGCTTGCCAACATCCAAGACAAATTATGTATCATAGGAATGAGGGCATCATGTCATTAAAATTTTACATTCTTGTGTTATGTACACACAACAATAAACAGAAAATATTTAAAATAATGATTTGCAAAACATTAAACAGAAAATGTTTTTATACTTTATACGTGCTAGCGGCCGCTGGGATTTATTTCTTCTTTGGAACATGGTTTTATCATTTTCAAAATGTCATTAAGATTAACATATGAAGATTTGGTAAAAAAATCATTTTATTATTTCAGAAAAGTCAGCATGGATCTGCAAATCAATAAACATAACATGTTTCTGATTTTATATGGTCTAGCGACTGCTAGGATTATTTTTTTTCTTTGGAATAAGGTTCTTATCATTTTCAAAATGTCTTTAAGATTAAACCATGCATGACTATGGGAAAAAAATTGTTCCATTTATTTTGATTTTAGAGAAGCCAACATCGATCTGTGAAATAATAAACATTATATGTTTATGTTTTTTATGTGCTAGCGCCTGCTAGGCTTAATTTTTGATTGGGAATAAGGCTCTTACCATGTTTTAAAAAATGTTTAAGTTTAAACTATGTAGATCTAGGAAAAATCGTTCTTTTATTGGATTCCACAAACAATAATCTGTCCCATGTGAATTGCCAAGGAATTTCCAATCCCAATGTATTTTTTATTAAAATTAAATCGTCATGTGATCATTGCGCTGGGATTTGAAAACATTAATGTTTCGCCAAGAAATCGATGCACCAGGATTTGAAAACATTATTGGGATTTGAAAACATTAATGTTTCACCAAGAAATCTATGGAACCTTATTGGCTCTTTGGGCTTATTCGCTGACATTCATGGGAATTTTTTCTAGGAATTGGATCAAATTTGCCATACACACACACACACACAAAGAGGTGATGTTTTCCCGCAATTTTCCAATTTGTGAATTTGTGAAGTAGTAGAAAGGGATTTAGTGAATCGGCATATTGCAATTTGCTTACAAAATTTCAAATAAATCTAGGTCTTGCCAGGGCCCAGCTACTGCGTTGCAGTTTACATCCTAGAAGCACTTACTGCAGGTGATTCCTCAGTCTATTTGAGATCTATTTTCTTTCATGTCGCATTGTTTTATCTGCAATTCTGCCTTTGTAAGTTATTACAAATCCTGAACATCCTCATCCTCATAGCCATTATGATTTTTTATGTCATCTAGAATAGTCCTCCACTTGCAGAGAATCATAACTAGTTTTCATATCTTAGATACATCTACGTTAAATATAATATATATATATATATATATATATATATATATATATATATATCTAAAATCACTTCATATATCTCCATGAGTTGATGCTTGTATATTCCTTGCTTTATTAGTGTATCTTCTTTGAATATTTTTGTTAATGTTCTCTCTTCTGCAGTATATATATATAGTTATACTGTGGTTTCACTTTCCATTTATTCCATGACCATGACCATTTATCACTTTTTGCTAACACTACCTCATCCCACAATGAACCCAAAGGATATATAAAATGTGGTACATTCCACAGGTTTCACATTCGTTAGGGGCATTTCCTTGGGAGACTGATGGAATGGAGACACGTGGCATAGACCTCCTGGGAGCTGGGACCCTCTCTGGACCCAAAAACTTATCAACTGCGGCTCATTCCATGGGGTTCACGTCCGCTGGGAGGATTTGGTTGGGAATGGGAGGTTAACGGAATGCTAACAAACAATAATGTATGAAATAGAGACCATACAGAGATGTCCAAAATGAAAAATTCAAGAAATAATTAACAAAAGGGAAAAAAGTTACAACAATGAACCAAAAACTAGATAATTAATGTTGGAATCATTTTTATTAATGAAAAATTTGGAAAAGAATTTTCCAAAAAATAACACCACCTTTCTGGGAAAAGTAAGTGGGATCATCTTTGTCACAAGCATGCTTACTTGTTACCACCATTTTCCTCACTTGCATGTACTTCAAAAAATTTAAACCAATAATGTATTGAATGTACTCCAAGCATGGATTTCCTTCAACAATCTGAGGAGGAAAAAATGATTTCTTTATCTTCACATTCACTTCTGACACTGCCTGTGAAAATAATTATGTTATAAATCCATCAGAAACTATATAGTAATACTAATTCACTTTTATTAATGTTGAGGAAAAGTTGGAATCTATCTCTCCACAACAAGAATTTTCCAAAAAAGAATGTAGGGGTTTACACCACCTCTTCTTCCTCCATGAAGATTGTAGAAGTGGGATCACTCTTCGACATATTTTCTTGTCCTTATTGTAGCATGCTTACTTGTTACCACCATTTTTCTCACTATGATGTACTTCAAAATTTTTAAACCATGGAAACATAATGTATTGAATGTACTCCAAGCATGGATTTCCTTCAACAATCTGAGGAGGAAAAAATGCTTTCTTTATCTTCACATTCACTTCTTCCTGTGAAAATAATTGTGTTATAAATCCATCAGAAATTGTATAGTAATACTAATTCACTTTTATTAATGTTGAGGAAAAGTTGGAATCTATCTCTCCACAACAAGAATTTTCCAAAAAATAATGTAGGGGTTTACACCACCTCTTCTTCCTCCATGAAGATTGTAGAAGTGGGATCACTCTTTGACATATTTTCTTGTCCTTGTTGTAGTCCAGACAACATGTCTATAATATTTAATATAAAGGAAAAACATGATGTAATGTGAGACTAGATATAAATGGCACAAAGTTAGATATTAAAAACATCAAGATCTGGGGATATTTTTAATTCCTGCATCCTTCAAGTTTCTTGAACACATTCTCCAAGTAGGAACATGATAGTATACAAAGAATACCCTTATCATGATTGTATCATATGTGAAACATCACATCAAAGCATTCAAGCTTCTCTCAAGAATAATGATACTTTGACATTTCATTTTCAAGCCAAAAAACTCTGCATACATTCTCAACCTTGAATTCACAATCTCATACCACAACGAGTCCTAGGTGGAAGACCATGTATTCTGTCTCAGCTCCTTTGAAATGATGAACACTCTTGGTAATTGGATCTTCTTATGACAGACCTCATACCTCTGATGAATCAATAATCTCTTCATGAGTAGATGCACACCTTATTTGGCTTGATGACAACATTTAGCACCTCTATACAATACAGGAAAAACCTCTATACATTATGACAGAGCTCGGTCATCAAGACTCCTTCATTAATCAACTAAAGACAGATCATACCTTGGATGAATCAATGAACTCAGAGTCCTTCATGAGCAGATACATACTATACTTTGATTTCAAACTGAGCACAAACCTTGAGATCACCTATTTCATGTTTGATTAGCTACAACAAAGACTTCTTATCACTAGAGTGTCTTATCATTAGAGTGTCTTTGGCTGCTCAACAAATCATTTAAGTTGTTTGTTCTCTTCTCAAACCTCTAATACATCTTCATTTTTCTTGATGTATGCTCTAATTCTGACTGTAGTAATATTCTTATTCCTTCCAACTAAGTTATATGAGAGATAGCTAAAAATATCACCTCATCCTTTCACTTTGTTCTATATCAATTTTTTCTTTCGAAAGAGTTAAACCTTGTGATTTTTGTACTAAAACATGTAGATCAGACCAATACAAATCAAGTGCATTGAAACTGAATAAATGGTAGGCAATCCTTATCCAATTTGATGTAACATGTCAATCAAGCAACCATGAAAAATTGTGGAAAAACTTTTGTAATTTCTTCTTATACTAATGTAACACTCTTGCAAAAATTAGTACATGTTAAGTGACACAATATTATATAGCCCATGTCAAAAATCACTTGAAAATCATTCAAATCTCTTTGAAGAATTCCATTGGGATTAGTTACATTTTGTTCTCCTTAAATTTCTTATTTTTACATCTAAACTTCTTCTAGGTTTCCATGATGACTCTTCTTTTAAATTATTATTTCATATTTTTCTATTTCTTGTAAGATGCAATGTTGATTGTTGTCTCCTCTCATATGTCATTATTTTGTGCATTTTTTATCAATTGACATCCATTACATGATACATCTTGAGATGCACTATCTAGTGTTTTGAGAACATGATATATGGATATTGAAATCACTTCTTTGTAATCAATGTTAACATTAGCAATCAGTCAATGAGAGTGCCTTTGAGATGCTTCACGGTGAATTTATTCTCTTTTTTTGTCTTTCTACCTAAATCAATTCATCTAAATGCATTTGTGTGCATAATATTTTTCTTTATACATATTTTTCATGTTGAGATGTCTTTGCACATATCAATATCATTTAATCTAACATGTTGTATCTTTTTTTCTTTCAATTCTATAGGATTCACTGATTCAGGAAAATGGCACCTAAAAAGGGAAGCTCAACCTCAGGAAAAAATGTTATTCCAACCCCTCCTGGTAGTGGTACTGCATTCAAAAAATAACATCTTATTTTGAGAAACCATCTAAGGAAACCCATCCTTCTCCAGCAGGACCATCACAATCAAGGGATAATGATTACATTCAAAATGAAACTCAGAATGAGAATGTGTTCATTTTTTATTTTCCTGATGTTGTCAATGACAACAACAATGAAATGCCTCCCCTTGAAGACATTCCATTGAATGATGTTGAGTTTGACATTGTACCACCTACCCAATTGAATGAAGATGACACTGCATCACCTGTCAGTGCCCAAGTGAATGTTGGAGGTGAAACTTCTGGCAGTGGCAGTCAAGGAAATTTAAATTCCACCAAGGAAAATACTCAGTGGACACCTATTTCTGGAAGAAAGAGAAAGGAAAGAAAATGGGACTTGGGAAGGAGTTTCAGGTTAGAGTGGGTTTCTAAGTTTCCATTTATTGAACCTGTTGAAAATGAGAATAAAGATGAACCTCCCAAAGAATGAAAATGTACAATCTGTAGCTGGAAATTGGGTAGGGACAAGACAATGCAACTTAAGTTGGATACTATTGAGAAGCATGTAGGAAAGATATATGAAAAGATAATTGTAGATGGCGTTGAGAAGAATGTTTCCAGATGGAAAATTGATATGATGATTGTTTGCAATATTAGGTATGAAAAATAATTTGAAGAGAACAAGAGAAATGAAAGAATAGTTGAGTGAATGGAGGGACAATTACCTCTCAATTCAACAAGATCATTCAAAATAGTCTTTTGGGTAAAACAGTTCAGCTAGCTACTATTTTTCACATTTTGAAAAGAGGTCATCCTATAACAAATTTTCCTAAACAAAAGAAGATGTTGTCTTTTCTTGGTGTCCCACACTTTCCTCATTCTCACTGGTCAGAAAGTAGTGGTTGGGATTGGGAAAAATGCCTAGCTATGGTTGAGAAAGAAGACTTGAAAGAGAAACTGAAGTCTGCACGATACATATCTTTGTCTATTGATGAGGTTACAACAGTAGATAATACTGCTTGGGTCTATATGCATGTGTATACTATTGAGAATTATGTGAGACAACCTCACTTACTTTCCATTCACAAGATGAGAGAGAACTCCAATGCTGAAAACCTTTGTGAGTTGGTGATAAAAAGTTTGAAGGAGATCGGTGACATGGATGATGTTGCAATTGCATCAAAGCTGGTATGTGTTGGGGAAGATGGGGCATCTGTAATGCAAGGTCATCATAATGGCCTTTGTGTAAGACTCCAAACATCTCATTTCCCTTATATGATTTCCATTCATTGTATGGCTCATAGAATGAACCTAGCTTACAAAATAGTTGGAAAATTTAAACCTGTAGCAAAAGTTGAAGACCTTGTTCGAGAGGTGCATGCTTATTTATGTCGTAGTCCTAAAAGGTTCATGGAATTCCAAATATTTTCAGAAGGACTAAAAAATGGGCATAAACTGTTAAAATATGTCGACACCAGGTGGATCTCATTGTACCAACCAGTTCGTAGGGTGTACGAAGAGTATCAATCCTTATTAGGAGTGATGTGGCAGAATCACATGGAAGTGGACAAGGCCCAAGATTTGATACATCATTTGACTGATATAGAGTCATTTTGATGTTGTGTGGTCTCCTTCCCATGTTGGAAGAAATGCATCATTTAATTAAACAAGCACAAGAAATAACTATCTATATTGTTGATTTTTCTAGTTTGAGGAAACAAGTTTGTATGGCAATAGAATATTTGTTTCTCAATGAAACTGATTTTACAGGTCCAAAGTTTGATGGTTGGAATGATTTGATAAAGATTGGAAATGCAAAGTAGCTTTTCTGAAGCTCAACTTTTTGGGGAATTATGTGCTTCTGTACGTGGATATGAGATACCAATGTACATGTTTAAAGTAGTAGCCGGTAAGGTTGAGAAGGTAAATGTCACAGGGCCATTGTTTGATAACATTGTATCATCAACAAGGGTGAGGTTAAGAGAAATTGTAGTGTCCCTACTAGAAGAAATAAGGGAATGATTTAGAAGGGATGCTTTACTTGAAGCAATGGTTGTAGTAAATCCCACCTTTTGGAATCCTGTCCAAAATGAAAGATATATGCAGGAAGACTACTTCAAGAGGTTGACTACATTGATTCAACATTTTTGTAAGCCTGTTGATATCAATGGAATGAATATTCCAGGTATTTTAAGCAAGGAAAGTTTGATTGATCAATCTCATGAATTCACCTCTACAATGATTCAACAATTCAAAGGTTTGGATAATCCCTTAGAGTGTGGAGCAATAACCCAACTATGGAAAAAAATTGGGTTAAGTACTATTTTAAAGAAAACCATGTCTGAGTTTTTCTCATTGGCTAATCTATGTCAAACAATGATTTTGGGTTCAGTTGAAGATGAGAGAATTTTCAGTGCCTTGGCCTTTATAAAGTCAAAATTGTGAAACAAGCTTGACAAAAATTTGGAAAATTGTTTGAGAATTTACACATCACGGTACGAAGTGGATAAATTTCCCTATGACAGGGATCTGGCAGTATGGAAGTTGATTAATGAAAGGAGAGGGGCTGAAAACAATGGCACAAATATAGTAGACGACCCTAATGCAACAGTTTACTGTCAACAGGGAGAGAGTTTGTCTCAGAGATCTGGTGAATCAAATGATAGAGATGATCCAAGTCCATCAAGTTGGAAGCTTCCATTTGTGGATATCCCATGATATAGATGTTCATATAATAATTAATATATTCAAATATTCAGTACATTGTTCTGATAATATATTTTTCCTTATTTATATTTTTTAAAACATTGTGTCGATTTGTAGTCTTTGGAATGAAACTTGAAATACATTACATTGATTTGTTGTAGTATGTACTGAAATGAGCATGCATCCATCCAAATTTGGAGTTAAAGAATGAAATAAACACCCCAAACTTACATGTTCCTAAAGGTAAATCAACAAGGAAAACAATAAACAAACCTACATGAATTTATGAAATATTTGTTGAAAAGAAACTCCAAATGTTGAACCCTGGGTCATTGGTGTTGTCATTGATGTCAAGTGGCATTGATGGAAAAACAATGAGTGGTGAAGTGAGGCTCTATATGAGGCATGAAGTTTGATTGGTAGTGCATCCAAGTTGATTTCAAGGTGCTACAAGCTCAAATTGGCAAGGTGGTTGGTCTCTAAAGGAAAAATATACAAGGTTGGATTGCTCGTTTCAGATGGTCTACAGGTCAGTAATAGTGTTGCAAGCTTGAATTTATTTAGTAAAATGTTGTTCAATGTCTTTTTCAGGTTTCATGAAGTTATTTTTCTCTCCTACAAGAGAAAAGTAGTGTGATGAAATGTTGAATATCACAAGCACTGAGAGGGGGGGGTGAATCAATGCTGATTAAATTAGCAAATTCTAAAACTTCTTGAATAGAATAAGCAATCAAACCATGAACACAAATTAAGGTGCATGCAAGTAGATAAGTATACAGGACACCAAATTTATAGTGGGAAACCCTTAGAGGGAGAAAAACCCACTTGAAATCAAGGCCTTTTATTAAGAACACCCATTCTTAACATACAATGATTTCTAGTTTGGTTGAGCACCCACTCAACCTAAGAAGCACCTACTTCACAGTCCTTCTAGCACCCACTAGGCTAGTTTAGCAAGCTGCAACTTGCAAGGAGCACCTACTCCTGTCACCCAAGCACCCACTTAGGAAAAATACAATACCAATGTACAAATTGATCATTTAGTTCCTTGTTGCTTCATCAACAGATCATGATCCCTTTCTAGCTCTTCACAATTCACCCCTTTTTGAGTTTGCAACTTTTATTGCACCTGCTATGTCACTGTCTTCATGATCTTTACCAGCTTCAGAACTTCAATATCATTATTTCATTGATCAATGTCAACTAGGAATATTGTTGTTAAGCTACTATCATCTCAGATTTGACAACTTGTTTCATATTTGCTTGATATGTCTTTGTGTTCTTCTTTAGATCAAAACCTTGTATGTAAAGCATCTCTGTTTTTCAGTTTCCAAAACCTTATAGATCCTCTTGTTCACTATTTTTCTAAGCAAGCTTGAATTACTAGTTTTTGTTCTCATTTATTATTGTCATCTGAGGTTACTTATTCTCTCTATTCTATCTGAAAACTGAGTTTTTCCCATTATATCATGCATTTCCCATTCACCCTTCTTGCTTTCTACAAACTCTTCATTCTACCTGCATAAGACACTTGATTGCTTGTATAACTCTTCAACTTCACACTTTTGTATATTATTGTCATCCTCTTCATACCCTTGTTTGATCCAATAACATGCTTATTTGCTTCTTGATTACTTTTCTTTTATGTCTCACTTTTTAACTCTATATCTCTACCTTGTCCTAATATTTTTCATTCATTGTAAATTCCTCTTCCAAATTAGAGACCCTTGTCTCTTCACCTTCTAAGGCATCATTTCATTCTTGTCAACACATAAAACTATTCAAATTCCCCTTCAAGATTTTGAAATATGAAAGATACAAACCTTGTAAGGCATGATAGTCAAACCCATCTTTATGTTACCTGTTTTACTTAGATTCAGGATACCATGCAGTTACATTTCTTCCAACTATTGTGATAGTATATATGTTACCTATTCAATGTGCTATAAGTGTGTTAATTGTGTTAAAACACAAACTTTTCTTCTGTCAACTTATAATTTTGCTTGGACATTAGAAAAAATGCTCAGAAGAATGATAATAAATTTCTTGAAACAAGTCCAATTGATCTAAAAAAAACTTTTCTTTGATTATCTCAGGCTCGGAGTCTACTACAAAATTTTATTCCATGATTTATCTGAATAAAGCTTCAAATTTTTTCTTGAGTGCTATGAAGCCAAGTGGATTGAAACACATTTTTCAAGAAGGCAATCTTAGAAAAACTTGAATAACTCAAATTCCCCATTTGAGAATCTAATGAAATTTGACATTTAGCACTACAAGACACCCCTCTAAAATTCCAGGTGTTGGTTAGCCATAGGTTTTCCTATGAATCTCTAACCAATCTCATTTACCTTAGCAAATATTGCTTGTTCTCAAAGCCACTTTCTGTGCACTTTTGAATTTTGACTGCAGGAGATAAACTGAGCCTTGTTTTTTCTCACACATGTTGTAGACACTATTTATAGTATGTTCCCATGCTCACATGAATTTCCTTGACCTATACCACCTGTCACATCTCATCAGGCACTAGAAACTATCCTGAAAGGGCACTACCAATCAACCTTCATGTCCCTGAGTTGATTGCTAATGGAGAAAGTCCAAGGTTGCAATTTGATTGAAAAAATAGAATTTGGTCTTACAAAGACCCAACACTTGGTCTTAAGCCTTCAAGATTAAGACTATTCAAGATCATCAAGTTTGTAATTATCTCAAAACCTAGGATACTGTTGTGTATGTTCATCATTGTACCTGCTTGCATGACTTTGGGAGCTAATGGAGAAAGTCTAAGGTTGCAATTTGATTGAAACAACTGGAAGTTGGTCTCACAAAGACCCAACACTTGGTCATAATTAAGTTTTCTCTTTGCTCTAGTCCACAAAGAAGCCCAAGAATCTTAGATAGTTACATGAACTTGTTTTCTCCTTATGAAGCTTTCTAGAATGTGAAGAGCCATGGTGCACAAGTAAAAAAAAATGAAACAAAAATGGTGAAAGTTCAATTTAAAAATAACACTATTCCTCATTCAACTTGCTTGAGACATGCCTTGTATGAAAAAATTGAAGATTGCAACAAATGGAACAATTTTCAAAATTAAATTACTCTTAATTATATCATCTTCTATAACATGCTCCACTCTTCATCTGTTGGAATTACAATTTGTTGTAAATCAGAGTGATTGACATGTAACTTTGTTAGCAATTCATAACTGAGAGTGGAGCTTTCCTTTACTGTTGTATGCAAACTTACTGACAAGGTTATCAATGGTTTAACAAAGCCAAAAAGTTTTATCTCATCTAGCTTCTCAGGAATTTGGTTCTTCTCTTGCATCATTTTTTATTTCATGTTCTTCTGGAATGCATCCTTCTTAATGAAATTGTGTGTTTTGTTAAAAGGCATTGGAAAACCAAGATTTGTGAACTCCTCTACCTTTCCATGCAGCTCCTATAACATTCTTTTACACTTATTCAACAATTTTGTGCTTCACCTAGCATCACACACTTCCAAATGATAGATGATACCTTTATTGAGGCATCAAACTGGTTCTGAATTCCTTTAGATGCCAGTTCTATGTCACTAAATTTGTAGATAGCTTCCAAAATTTTCCTTGTTGTATCCTCTCTTAAAGCCATCACTTTTTTGCTACCAGTTATGTATTCTCAGAGCTTATCATAGATTCTCTGTAGATCAGCCATGAATTCAAACAATCTAATCAAATCATCAATTTTTTGGTTTATTTCCCCCCAAACATTATCTGTCATATTAATCAACACCTTTTTATAAAATTTAGATAGTTTGATGTTGGAAGAATGTATATCCTTTTTTCTTTCGCCAACTCCTATTGTAATATTTCATTTTGTTTTTTTCTCTTCCATCTGCATTTTGTCCCTGAGTTTTCTCTCTTCATCTAGGCTTTGTTCCCATTTTTTGGCATTTTCTTTCTCTTCCTTCAGAACCTCTTTCAATTCTCCCAATGTTTGTTCTAATATATTATTCTTACTCATTTTTCCTGTAACTTTTTCTTGGCTTCTTTTAGTTCTACCTATTCCTGTTCATTCGCAAAACTTCCAGTCATAGAGGAAAATGATTTTATCTTCCTCTCCAACTCACCTGTCTTATTAAGTGTCTTTTTCCTTTTGCTTTCTCATTTTCCAAGCCTACCTCTAACTTTTGAATATTATTATTCAACTTATTGTTCTCCCTCTTTGCCTTTAGAAATGTTGTGTACACCACATCATTATTCCTTTTTTAGACATTTATTTTGTCAGAAGGTTTCATTCCCTTAAAATCATTGAAGGGAGGTTACATCTTTGGAAACCATTTGATTCTCTAGTTTTACAACTTTGGGCACATACATTATTCCATTGTACTTTGAAGGTTTTTTGAATCTTATTATGAATTTTTGTAAACCATTATTAGAATTAATTTGAATAGAGGTTACATCACAGTCATTTATAGAAAAGATTTGATTATCTTTTTTACTGACTTTTCACAAATTCATTTATATGTATCAGTCATCAATTATATTTGTGGACGAGGTTATATGTTTGAAATACCCTCATTATGGCAGGATCTGAACTTACAGTAGCTGTAGAATTTTCTTCTTATTTTTTATCTCTTTCTAATTTATTGGAAAAATCAACTCTGTAATAAAAACCGAAGGTGTTTGTAGGATTGAAATATTTCACCTTCAATGGAGAAGGAGTAATTTAATTTTGGGGAGAATTTCCCTGTGGAATGGAAATTTGTAGAGGGGTGGCAGTGGTACCACCTTCTAGTTCTGTAATTAGTTTCCTTGAGGTAAGAGTAACTGTATCTGTGTCTGCCTCTATCTTTTTCCTCTTCTCGGTTCCTTGTTGGACAATAGGAACTTCAACTGTATGTATTGGCCTCTTTACAATAATCTGTTCATGTGCTACTTTCTGACCACTACTACCATCATCACTAGAACCACCAACATTAGCAATACTAACATATTCATGGCCAACTTCTCCTATAGGATTTTCAACATGTGGCTAAACTATTTGCTGAGGATTTGACTCTGGAGAAAATTGCATTGGATTACCACTTGTAGATGTTGTAGTATGAAGTGGTCCTTTCTCCAAAGGCAAAGCTCTAAGGCCTGACCTATCAAAAACTCTTCTAGGTTGTGCCTCTGGTGGAAGCCAAATGCCTTGTCCAGTTGAACCCAAACCACCACCACTAAAACCCATCTTTTCAACAATAACTGCTCCTGTAGAATATTTTTGTTTCAATATTTCATCGAGACTTGGTTTATATGTACCAAGGGGAGTGTGTAATTCCTCAGAGTTAGTGTCATCATCACTACTTTTCTCTGTAGGATGCTCTTCATTCCACAATTTGCTGAAATATGCATCTTCTGGAATAGAACCATACTTTAAAACAAATTTTGGATGGCCTAGGTCCTGCCTCATAGACCAAAATGTAGTAATTTTTTACCTTGTCCAATTTTTATCTCGCAATTCATGATCTATATGCTTTGGCATGCTTTTAGAGGAATTTTTATCATATTTTGCATAAAATTTGGTAGATTGAAAATCCTCTTCCTATTTTTGTGGAGGCTCAGGAAATCCCAAAATTTGTGTTGACAACTCTTGAAAACTAATTCCTTTCTCAACAACAATTTCATCCATTGCTTCTTTTACTTCATCCCAAGAGTTCTTGTTTTTCAATTTTTCTATCAAGGGTTTTCTTTCATGTTGAATTTTAGTGGCAGAGTTCTTGTTCGCCACTACCCTTGCTTTAATCACCTCACATGGGTCATACACCCAGTGAGAGTCAACATCAAAGTTAAAAATTTGTAAGATTTCATGTGTCACATTGAATGCTTTTGCTTTCAAATGTGAACCCTCCACATGAAAACGGTAAGGAATGAAATATGCTCCTCTTTTGCTGACTAAAAAAATAGAGTTTATCTATGCTTTCCATCTTCCGTATATATTCCAAGGAAAACAAATTCTCTGTCACATGTATTGGCAATTTGTAAGGTTGTACTCCTGATCCATAAAACCTTAGTACATTATATTCCTCCATTAAGTACCAGTTGCTAATAGTATTTCTTATCCCAGTTGAATGCAATCTACAGTAATAGTCTAGGAAATTACTTTTTGAAATTTCTCGATAAATTGGAGCCAAAAATAATCCATAAATTGATTGTAGTCCCTTCTATTATCAAACATCCTTATCTTGGGGGTCCACTCAGTTAATGGACACATCACTTTTGGCTGGCCCTCAACATTATAGGGTTGAATTGCAAGTTTTTTTTACCAAACCATTCACCAAACCGCCATAGAATTAAATACCATAAGTAGGTAGTGAACCTAAATGTATTAGTATCGGAGCCTTCTTTGATTGCTAAGAATTGTTTATGCATATATTTTGCAATGTGCTCAATAAATTTGTATGCACAAGGTGAAGAAATGAAATGGATATTGTATACCATTTCCAGGAGGGTTTCATCCACTTTCTCATCACTATCGAAGCCAAGGAAAAATACTAGCATAGAAATGGTATCCCTAACCCATGGTTTAAACATCTCAATTACATGTGGAGGCTTCCCTTTTGGTACTATTCCATCAACTGTTAATTTTCACAAAAACTCATCTCTTGCATTTTGAGTGGTGGCATGATAATCGCTAGCAATTTTTTCTAGGTTTATGCTGACATTCCTAAATATTTTCTTTCAAACCCCAACGCATGGCCAAGATTTACCTTTGTAATGGACAAAATTTCTTCTTCATTGCCATTTGACAACAATTATTTTTTTGTCCCATCGTAATTCTAGGGATACATAGAATGACAAATTCAGGGCAAGGTAAAACCTTGTGGAGCATCATGCGTCCCAATCCAACCCCCATGTTATCCAACCTTTATGTTTTAGTTTACTGATGGGTCCACACATTTACTTTCAATTTCCTTATTCTCAAATGAGTATCTAAGTTGTGAAGTTCTTGTGCCAATTACAAGATCATAAATATCATGATATTCATCAATAAAACTCATGGTTTTAAGCAGTTTTGTGTATGGGATTTTGGTTTTACTTTTACTTTAGGGTCTTGTGGAAGTAGACATGCTTGGAATTTTGGATTCTGGGAACCCTTAAACTTAATTTGTAACCCTTACATTGAAATATTTCAAATCCAAGGCTTATACAATACTACTTATAAAAATGTAATATTTAAAGAATGTTACTCAATATGTTTATCAAGAATTTATTATTGATTCAATGTATATAATTTTATCCTTAACGATATCATATTCATTATGATAAAAGTACGTTTAAAAGGTGGAGGCTCATGCGCTAGTGACACCGGTTTAAAAGTAAACTTTTGGAAAATATTTTCATTTAATATTAAATATTGTATTAAATGTGTAAAGGTCCAGTCGAAGAACTCACTCAGAAATTATAAATTCAAGGCCCATGGTCGTTTTCTGACACTTACTATTTTTTCAGAATTGTGGGGGGCCAAATTAAGCGCATCGAAACAATATCAAACAATGAATACATGGAGGATGTCAAGGTTTCTTCTGATATGGACTCATATGTGGTTATTTTTGGGAAATCATTCACCCTCTTTGCTTCTAGTTCTCCTTCATTCTCCTAGAACTTCTCCTATAGATCTCCAACTAGATTCCCTGTCTAGTCAGCTAATTTTCGAAGTATTACTAGAACTTTGTGTTCTTTATCAAAATCCCCTGACCCAAAACCTACGGATTCTCCACATGCCACTACAAACAATGTGGATAAGGAAATTTATAACAATCAACCCCCAACGATGATCCCTCATATAGACAGTCAATTTGAAATGATGTCTTTCATCCTTGCAAAGCTGCAACGAGATTTTGAAGTGCTTAAAACCTAGAAATATTGTACAGACAACACCAGAGCTATCATTGATAAGGAATGTGTTGAGATACTAACCTTGGATGACACTCTAGTGGAGAATATCGATATCAATGCATCTTGGAAAGTGGTACAAGAACTGAAAAATCTATTATGATATGTAATATTTATGTTATATCTAGTTATAGCTTTTTTGGTATGCCTATGTTGTGATATGTACTGTTTATTGTATATCTAGTTGAATGGGATTTTTTATAAAAGGATGAGGGTCCTTTCTAAACCCCCACTTCACCCTATTCCAAAAAATCTATAGTATTCTATTATATTTATAATTTTTTTTGCAATAACCTTATACTTCTTGAATTATAGGTTTCAACAAATATACGAGAGGTGTGTCCTGAATTGTACGCAAATGTTCTATTTTTTGCCTTAGGAAGGTACAATCTAGTTTGAGAACAATAATATTTAAATTAGATATTCCTTAATGTTTCCTCCATACTCATGCTTTCTATCAGTTACAACAAATTAAGTAAGAAATGCCAAATATATAATAAATGGATAGATAATTAGTACATGTAAAAATTAATAACATATAAAAATAATTTAATAACTTATAATTTTGAAATATATGTTATAATTTATTAAGTTATTAAATTATGAAATTATATTTAGATGCTATATATTTCAAAAAGGATTCAGTTATTTAATAATTTAATAACTTATAATATGTTATAATTTATGTTATTATTAAATATAATTTATTTTTTTCCTTATTATTAAAGGTATCAGTCCTTCCCTACCCATTAAACAGACATGTGGTAGGATTTTGGGCCTTCCAAACATAAAGTCATTTCCTAGACTCCAAGCTCGTGGAATGAATCAATTCAATAAAGTTTCAGGTCCACGGTGTCATGTAAAAGATATGAAAATTTTTGGGCCTTATTGGAGTCAAATTTGAAAGAGGGTATTCACCAAACTAGTTACAGGAGACTCGCTAATCGATTTCCAACTATTTTTTTATATTTATACCATTTTCACCAAAAGAAAAAAACATGCTACAAGGATATTTGTGATACCTGTTAAAAGAACCCACTTGAGACCCAAGAAACAACCTAGGATTAGTTAGAAAATTATGGAATAATTTTTTTTTATTAGAAGTGTCCACAACCAAGTTGCAAGACAAATGTTGTCCCTATTAGGTTCCAAAACAATTATAAATTACTAGAACATATTTTTCCTTCATTAACAAATATCAAGTTCACACAGTTCAAATTTTAGGGTTAGAAGTTTCAGTTAGGTTTAGGGAGCAATTTACCTCCATACCCACTCTCTAACAGGATCAGAGTTTGAACTTGATTTTTCTCATACTTATCACATCCAAAATTTCCCTAAATCATTTTCATTAGATAGGAAATTTTCTCACCTTTCTGGTGATATAAAGAAGTCCACCTAACTCCTTCAGGAACTCAAGATATGAGCAAGCAGACCTTAAGGGTTAAATTTTCCCCAAGGAGACACGTGTCAAGTAGGGGTGAAAGGAAAACTTTGAGATGGTGGGTCGCGGGGCAGCGTTTGGAATTTTTCCTTACATGGGAGAAATTTCTCATTTGTGCCTGTAACTCTGTAAGTCCTCTAAGGACACGTAGCGGCCTCAGAGTCATCGTCGGGGAAAAAGGGAAGGGCAGAGTGACAGAAGAATTTGGGGCATTTCACCTAAGAGGGAGAGAAAACCATTTGGCATCCACGCACCCACGGGTCCACCAGGGACACATGGTGCTCCACACTGTGTCATGAGGAGCAGGGAGAAGGATGCAGGTGGAGCAACAGGGAGATTCAGAGAATTTCACCAAAGGGAGGAGATGGGTGAAAGGGGTAAATGCACGTATGGGTCCATGCATCCATGGAAGGAAGTTTTCCCAAGCCAGGGTGAGAGTGTGGGGCCGCGGGGAAATTTTTTAAAATTTTCTAAAGAAAAAAAAATAAAAAAAAGCAAAGGGTCCTCCCCCTCCCACTAGCACCCAAAGCTGCCACATGGCATCCTGTGATAGGCCACGAGCTGGCAGGGAGAAATGGAATTTTTTTCCAAAATTTTCAAAAGGTATAAGGGAAAAAGAGAATGTTGCACCTCCGCCGCTGCCCCGTGAGGACATGTGGCAGCATCTGATTGACTACAGGCTGGAGAAAGAAAAAGATAAACTTTTCCCAAGCAAATTTTTCAAAAATTTTCTAAGGATTTTTTGACGGGAAATTTTCGGGCTGCGGGCCTGCTAGGGAAAATTTTTCCAAATTTTCCCGCTAAGGTAGAAAAACTTCAAAGTGTCATAACTTTAGGTAGAAAGCTCATTTTTGGGAAAACAAGGACTTTTTGGAAATCCCTCGATTCCCTCTTTGCAAAAAAAACATAAATTTTACTTTTTGGTAAACTTTAAGGGGTAAATTTTGTAAAAAGGATCTGCAGGATTTTAAAAATCCAACTGGTAATTGCCAAAATTCAAATTTGATTAAATTTTATATCCTCCCAGACATGGAGTATTTCTCTAAGGAGGGTTTAAAGTATTTTAGGAAAGTTACTTTTCCCAATTTATTCCAAAAGAAAACGGCTGAGGAAGGGATTGAGTTCAATTTTGCAATGTTCTAAATAGTTTTCTTAAGTTTTCTTTGTCAATTTGAGTTCCTCAATGTATTAGCATGATAAATTATATCCTTTCCAATTTGATTGTTAAGTGCAAGTTTGAACTGTGCATTTTATTTAAATTTATTTCCAGTTTATTCTTTTAAGTCTTTATATAAATTTTATCCTTTAAATGTGACGTTTCATTTCTAACTAATCTAATACATTCAGTTGTTTTAAACAAACCATTTCAAAGATAAATTGTAAATTTGATTTCCACTTTAGTATATTTCAAAAAGAAACAAGGAAATATAATTCCCTCATACATATTTCTTCTTCTTCCCATTTTCAAACCAGAGATTCCAATTCACCCTAAAGAAGTTGCAAAATGATTCAACAACCCAAAACAAGCAAAGAGTTTGAATTATATATAAGAGGGAAGAAGAGAGGGTGATGTGGATCCATGTAAGATGCCACATCACACATCCTCAAATTCAAAAACAAAAGAAAAAATCCATTCTCCCAAGCACAATAAAGAGGTGGGTGAAAAATGACAAGTTACTTGCACACTCCAAAAAGCCCACACTTCAAGGGACAACAAATTAAATAAAATGTAAGAAAGTGCAACTCAGAACAAGCAACATGATTAATAAAATTCATTATAAAAGTCACAAATCACTTCTCCAACCATAAGTATGGTTGGTAAATTAAATTTAGAGGCATGGGACAAGTTTTAGTTATCCCACAAGCCTCCAAAAACAGCCCCAAGGACAAATTCAAATTTTTCATGGAGGTGGAGTATTTCATACTCCAAAATCAGACTTACACAACTCTTACACAACCCTTACATATTTAATACAACAGCCAACAAATCTTATAATTACTTTCCCATATCCCAATTTTAATTTATTTAAATTTTAATCATATGATTCTCACATTGATTCTCCACAACATAATTAATGAAAGGAAGACATCACTAATAAAATACATACAACAATAAATAAAATTTAACCACATTAATAAAATACACAAACCCATGGTCACATATAAAGAAAATCCCCCCACCATGGGAATCCCTAATAAAAATACAACACACACACACAACAAGTTGCCATGGTGACCGATGTTTCGTTGTGATATTTTTAACCTGTAAAATGCAAATACCTCCTTCGGCCTCATGGCCATATAAGAACATCCAACATGATATAAATTAAATCACAAAACCAACTATATAAATGAATCATAACAACATCGAAGTAACAACTACATCATTTGCATTAATATCAACAACTATATCATCATCACAAAATATCCATTTCTAGATCTACTCATAATATCAAAAATCACATGTCTGAACAACATCCATTAAACATCTATGTCAAATAGTATATCATCATCCACATATGAGTGTCTCTAATAATCATCATGCATCATAACCAAATCAAGATCAACAATAATCCATGATCAAATGTCTAACAACATACTAAATCAAAACATAATAATGTCCATAATGTGATCAACTGTATCAGAATAAGTATCAACAGGTTTCAAAGGGAAGTGAGCACTACAATATTTTCTGAAACCACAAAACTAGTTACAGGTATATGTGCCATGATTTGTATAAGTTTTTTTATGGGGATTCCTTAAAATTTTCCCTGGTTAGAGTAACTTATTCTTTGACCTTGTGCAAAAAGAAACTTGCATCATCGATCAAATTAATATTTTTTTCACCATAGAAATTACCATAAATGTCTACTATCTATTGAATGGTATTTGCTTTGAACTTACATTGTTGGCATCCCCAAATGACCCTGAAGTGGGTTTCTCGCAGTCAACTAAATTTTTTGATGAACATGTTCTTCACCATTGTTGAATCCATAAATCAAGACCATAAGACAGTGTTAAAATATTTTGATGTTGTACTTATCAAGTGAGCACTAAATTCTTGTTCAAAGTATTTAGTATTCCCGAATCTAAAATATGGAACCATATTATGAGGTATTTTGATGCCAATACTAGAAATTCCAAACAACAAACCTTTAACTCCCAAAACTAGTAATTTCTGAGGCTTCCCAATTGGATCTATAAAAACAACTCAGAATTAATGTAAGCTTCCAAAAGTGATTAAAAATAAGTCAATATTGTATTGTGATAATATTTTATTTGTGTAATTCACACAAAAAACTTATAAAACTATATTATCAACTCAATCACATTGAAGATATAAATGCTGCCAACTTTTAAATTTGTAATCTCAACATATAAAATAAAGAGTGACCATATGATTATACGAATGAATATCAATTGTAATTTTTTTTGAAATAATTAATAGTTATATAATTTCTAATTTCTGTAATTTTTTGATGCCCTCGACAACACTCAAACCCAGAGACAGTATCTATGATATGTTTTTGTACAAATTGTTCATCAACCACCTATTTTTGAAACAATTTTCTTCATTGGATTTCCTCCCCACCATAAAATTTTTTGGAGGGTTTCCCTTTGGGCCTATTGTAATACACAATGTGTGTGTAGGGACGAAAACAATATCCTCTCTACTCCAAATCTTTTGGAGATCTTTTACTGCAATTTTGTCTTCTAAGCAACAATGTTCTTTACCCAAAAAAGAACCAGTTTGAATTCAACCACTATTTTTTTTTTTCAAAGCCTTAATCAGATTTTCAACTTTGGAAGAAGAGAGATAGCTAGACCAAAATCCCACTTCACATTTTGCTGCTAGTATCTTTAAAAATTCCTTGAGTCCACCTCGCAAGTTGATAGTCTCCTTACCAAACTTGATTTCCAAATCCTTATGGGATTGGTTTTTCTCATAGAGAAAACCCTCCAAATCTAAAATAATTAAATAATCCTTTTCGCCAACTACACAGAAGTAATTTTTTCTCAATTTCCCGCAATTTGATATTAACCAATTCAAATAATCAAAATTTTAGTATGTTAACACTTACTAATAGAGATTTCGTCTTAGATTTCCTCACACTCCCCCTCTATAGCTTTTTGTGATGCACACTCTATTTAAAAAAACTGTAATCAATTCAAAATAAATTTTAAGTCAAAGTAAAAAAATGCATGATACAATTTTTTTAAATACAATATTGCATATATGTAGTTGTATATGTATATGTATATTACATAGATATAGTTAGACTATGTTTGCATTGACATTCTTTGATGGGCTTAACAGACCGTTAATGGTCCAACTGCACAGAGGTATTTATGTTTTTCAATTCTCGTTATTTTAATTTTGACCAATTTTTAAAAAACATTAATCAATTGAAAATAAATACCATGTTGACGTAATTAAATTCATGATATAACTTACTTATATTCAATGAAAAAACCTTTGATGGACAATATTACATAGATATTGATGTATATTAGCGACCGCTAGGCTAACCCATTATTTCCAGGACTATTGGTTGGTATGACATTCTTTGATTAGATTAGTGGCCAAAAACAGCCAAATTGTATAGAAGTAATTTTTTTTCAATTGTTTGCAATTTAATATTAACTAGTAAAACAAAAATTTACTCAATTAAAAAAATAAATAATTAAAAGATGTATGTTAGCGACTGCTAGGGTAATACATATAATAAATAAACTACTTCTCTATAGGTTCCTAGAATTGTGAGTGGCTTATAAATGGTTTTGTTTATACTGCTACATGACTATTATACCATTTTTTGTCTGCGAGTTCATGCATGATGTGCCAATAGCCTCCCCATTTGGCATAAAATATGAAAAAAATTGAATTTTTATTAAAAATATGTAAACAATGACAATAAAAAACTTCTTGTAGTGATAAATTTATAAAATGATTATTTCCCACTCACCGTTTATAGATTCATTGGATGGATGGTCAGCAAAATCTGGGGCAACAAGTTGAATTGGTTGCGACATGTTAAGAATGACATCGTCTTCTTTGTTTGTATGTGGAGAGGAAGAGATGATGTCTTCCTCTATTGTTTGGTTGTCTACATAAATATTGTATGTATCAATTCAAATGCATTAAACTAATAGAATTGTTTAAAGTGATCTTAATCAATGTATTTTTTTTCAAATGAAAATAGTAATGTTTTAAAAACATTTCTTGATCATTCAATTCAACAATAAAGACCGCAGGTAGACCTGATTCAACCAAAGCATCCAGTACAACACTACTGCCATAAAGCACTATAATTAGAGAATTTTCGGAACTTAGTCGAGTCAACATATGAGACCAAAACTCATAAGATATCTCATAAAGGAAAGGATGTGTATTTCCTCGTATGTTGATTTCTTTTGTAGTACAAAATTAATGTGGAATTTGGTCCATCCAATCCATGGTGATGTCTGCTCCATCCCCATTGTCAACATCACAATTGTTAACATCATTTATTGTGTACATAAGACAAAAGCTCTTAAATTTTCCATTGCTTTCATAAAATATGTAACAACCTTCCACAACTGATTCCCCCCATGTCTTTAACTTTTTGCATGTATTTTTTTATCATCTCTCTTAATATTTTTGAAGAAGCAATAGGTAAGATCAAAATAATAACATAATTTAGCAGACTAGATCTGACAACTATAAGCAGGTCCATTATTGCATCAGAAGTTAGTACACTAGACAAATTACATAAATATGTGATCACACATTCTTCATTGAATGGATTAGTTGACAGAATAGATGATATTGTTGAATAGAGATGGAAGGGATATGCACATTGACAAGTAAACTCATCAGTGTCTTCCATCCTTGTTGGAATTTTTTCTTCCATTGAAATCACGTAGTTGTCTATAATTGTTTGAGATTCCATTGGGAGAGCCTCTGACACTTCAGCATCAATTTTTCTTTTTACTGATTTTTCAGTTCCTCTAGAATCAACTTTTCTTTTTCCTTTCTTCTCTTCTCCCAAGAGTACACACAATTGGCGGTAATGAGATTCATGCAAATCAAACTTTTCAACAATATTCTTCTCAGTGCATTCTGCCAATACAATATTACCTAGATATTTACATTTTCATATATTTTAGAAATTTTCCTCTCATTATTCTGTCATCTTTTACTCTTTGGCAGTAAGAATCAAAAGTCTTTGCTATGACACCCACTTCAATAGATCCAATTAGCCATACTTTCCCTTCTTGCAGTTTATATAATAGAATTTTTATCTCCTCATCATTCATTCCTCTTGTAGGCCTGAAGGAATTCACCATGAACCTTGCCAATGAATTTTCTTGAAATTTAGGTTAGCTATCCTTAAAAGGAGAACAAGCCAACCCACCTAATTTAAATAACTCAATAGTTTTTGTCGATTTTTTCCATATGTGCTTAGGAAAAAATAAAAATGTCATTTTGTCACAAAGGCTCTCTATTTTAGCCACTTTGAAAATAGTAAGACATTGCTTCTCGAAACTCTGCATTGAAAGAGGAAAAAGTATATTTACTCTTTGCATATTACAAAAATTAAATTTTAAGTACAAATGCCATAAAATTAAGTTTCATTACCTTCAACTCGTTCATCTTTGTGTTTCCCACTCTAGGCCTCTAAGGAGATGCTATAGATCTCCAAATCATTCGAGCCTTGTAGAGTACATCAATAAAATTAGATTCAATCCAATTTTTGTTTACTCATTATGCTTCTTGAAAATATTAATAATGAATTTGCCAAGAGTGTTTGAAGACATAATGTGGCCTTTCTAACCTGCATCTTATTATGTAATGACTTGTATTTTCTTTCAGCTATTGTTTTTGGGCACAAATGGTATGTTGGTATTCAATAATGTAGAATTGCAAATCATCCCTTTGTAGGTCATCTAGATCCTCTAGTTACACAAGTTCCTTTGTAGAATATAAAAAGGGAAGAAGAATTGCATCCCTAAGAGAAGGAATAACATTAATCAACATTGAATGTACAAGAAGGTCAACATTCTCATCATGCACTTCAGGTTATTGATATTGTGGAGGAGCCACATGACACCTAGAAAATTCAACTGGAAAAACATCACCATTACAAAAAAACAATTTTAATTGTTCAATGGTTGAAGATTCTTGCATTCTCAAATATATTGGTTGCTTTCTTCAATAATAAAGTCGATCTATTATTCTTTTTAATCCCTTGCAATTTTGACTTAGAGGGGAATATCTCTAATTCAGACAAATAAGATCACCTTAGTGTTGTAAATAGATTTACATGTTTCGGTGGAGAAAGATAATTTCTTCTATTCAAATAATGACAAATAGAAGAAGTATTATCAGTTCTATACAATTTTTTGATTACCAAATTCATGTTATTATGAATTTCAAGGGCATTTTCACAACTTGTTTTATCTGAGTGTATGAACTTCCCCAAATTCCAACCATATTAAAAAAAAGAACACGTCCTACTTTCTCTAGAATCCTTCATTTCTAGTTTCTTAAACATTGAAACATCCAACTCCATCTCAAGAATAAGGAAATTATTCATTTCAATGTCAATACATTCAACATGAATACACAATGTTTGTTGATAAATAAATTATGAAGTTAGTACCATACCGACTTCACTTACAACGTCCTCATCAACAAAAAATAACCACAGATCACTGTGGTAATTTTCTGGGGAATGCATTTCTACAAACCATTCATCGTCTCTCTTTTTCATATCCTGTACTCCTTCAATCAAAGGAATTTACATGAATGGAGTACGACCAATTAAAGACATATTACCTAAAAAAGGGAATTAAACAAATTAATAGTTCGTAAGTGTTTGGGAAGGATAAATATTGTTTTTCCATAGTGTGATAGTAAGGAGATATTATATCTTGATGTCATTATTTTCATAGAGTAAAATTCAAGATATTATTAATGATTTATTGTTTTTTATTAATGATATGAAAAATTGTATTTTATTACTAAAGGAGGGTTTGAAGTTTTCCTTTTATTAATGATTTTTTTTTTTATTAATGATATCTTGATGTCATTATTTATAGCTTAGCGGTCGATAGGAAAACTTCAACCCTCCTTTAGTAATAAAAAACAAGAAATTAGTAAAAAAAGTTTTTATTATGTGTTGAAATAAGAAATTTAAACAATTAATCATTATTAAATTTGTTTTGTTTCAAGTTGTCAATTTATTGCTAGAAGTGAAGACTAGTGGCCGCTAGCATTTATATATTCTATGATATCTTTTTGTTAATGTAAAAAATAATTTGTATAGCTTTAGGATAAAGGAGCTAATAGTGGATTGATGGCTATCTTCCCATCACTCATTAAAAACAATTTGAGTAACACTACATCATTGTGGAAACTTGGAATCCAACATGGGTGATAATGGTCAATAATTGAATATTTAATAATAACAAATATTACTTTATGAGTTATCATATAAATATCAATAGATATAAGATGAAATGGTCGATAATTGAATATTTTATAGTTATCATAAGGTATATCGTGAATATCACGTAATTCAAATCGAGTCATTATTTTTATAAACCACAGGATATAGTCATAAATATTTTACTTGTCTTGGAATATTTGTTGTCTTCCCTTGTCTTGGAACATTAAAGAAAGGTAGTAAGCTCCACCCTAGAGGTTGATAGTCTTGTAAAATTTAAATATAGTAATGGAGCATAGTGATTTTTTCAATCGATTCGTTACTAATTTTCCTATAAGCAAGAAAAACAATATCCTAGCGGCCACTAATCTCAAGATAGACTTGTAAAATTTAAATATAATAATGGAGCATAGTCAATTTTCAGTTACGAGTCGTTAAATGTAATTATATTCAACTGTAGCTTGTTGCTAGGATTCAAATAATGTGTTAGAGAGCTAGGAATATCATGTATATAGATTTCGAATAGTTATATTGAAATCAGCACTTACTAGGCTTAAATTTTTTCCCCTCTACTTATCCTGTTTGTAAGAAAAAATATCCTAGTGGCCGCTAACCTCAAGTCTTTAAAATTTTCCACTAGAGCTATGTAATTATATTTTACATTAGTGGACAAACTGGGCTTGCAATATCATGTTTGGCAGGAATATCAGTGATAAACTTCAAATACATATGTTATTTTCAGTTTTTGGAAGCTTAAAATTTGGTTTTCGAGTTTAGTTCAGTTTTATTTTTTAGTTTTCAATAGAGTTGTTGCACATTATCTTGAATACAAGAAAACAATTATCCTAGTAACCTGTCTAATCAAAATTCTTTGTTATGTTACACCTAATTGGAAAAATGACAAATTTTCTTTGGGATAGTTAAAAACACCCATAACTCTTGATTCGGATGCATCCAATCCTAAAACTTTATCATCAAATGGTAAATTGGAAAAAATTGGTAAGATTCTTTTGGGGTGTTTTAATTCACTACTCCATAACTTGGTCATTGAACTAATCCTAAAATTTAATGTATTAAAAGGGCACATGTATTTTCTACATTCTCTCATAAAGAGATAATTGAGTTAGATATGGGTCTTTCAGTATTTGCCATGTTGAGGACTTTACAAATAGAGGACAAATCGGTCAGGTACCAGGATAAGCTCTAAAATTCAGGGATCTAAGTTTCAAGCTATGAAAAGTGAGCCACATTTAGAAATGTGGCTGGGAAGGATTTCTAGATTCTAATCCATGACTGGCATGGAAAGACACCTTGGCGAGTCAACATAACAGTAAAATTATTTCTAGCATTATTTCTAGGTCTATTCTAATTTTTCTATCATTTAAAGATTTCCATGACCTATGAGAGTTATACTTTTTCCTTTTAAGTGTTCTTTATGTAGATTTTTCAGGACTAGAATTTTTCCTGAGTATGGAATTAGATGTAGAGGGCATCCATGTATCCAACTTTGGTGTATTTTGGAGAAAGCACAAAGAATTAGAAGTTCAAGTAGTGAGAATTGACCACAGTGGCTAAAGTGTGTCATTGGCATCCATGTAGTTCATAAAATCTTAAGATAAATGAGAAGAATGGGAAGGCCTCCATGTGTCACCTATTCGGCATAGTAGTTCAAAAAGAGAGACCAAATGAGAAGCCCCAAAACAGTCGTAGAGGCTTCACATGTCAAATGAGGCAGCTAACTTCAAAAGGACTAATTAAAGAAGCAAGTGGACCTGTGAGGTTTGACATTGTTAATGTGATCTCGAGGCCCAAAGCATACATGTTGAGGATTTTCACCAAAGGTCAAATTTCACATAGGTTCCCCCTAAATACAGATGGTGTGATTCTTGATTGAAGGTGCATCAGAAAGAGTTGTCGGTGATCTATAAAATTGTGTGGTGGGAGCCCGATCTAGATAATGTTCTATGTGTCAGTGTTTGGGAGATAAAAATAGAGAAAAAAGTAGAACACAAGAGCTTTAGAGGGAGGAATTTGGGTTCAGTTTATTTTGTTCATTGGTAATAGCAAGGTTCTATCATGGAAATAAGGTTGCAATCTAGCCCGATTTTGGCCTTATGTCCATTGTTGCTATAAAGATCCCCAGAGTACTTGTAAAATGGTCCCGAAGCAGTTAAACAAAGATTTTGATGTATAAAAAGTTTCTTCATGTTTTCTCTTATTTCAGTTCTTGATGAATCAGCTATCTATCGTAATTGCATAGAGCTAGCATATTTTACAATGAATCTGTTTTGGTTATGTATGCCAGTTTCATATCAGCCTTTGGATTTGAACCATATCTTTAAAATAGTTCATCATTATCAATGCTCTTTGATGAACTATTGTTATAAATGATGGGTCTATCTATGTGCTTCTTAAATAAAGGATTTCGGCACATCGAAAACTTAGATAATATTTAGATACTTTTTTGTTCTCTCTCCCCCCCTAACCCTTATCTCAACCCAAATAAGAAAGTAACCAAGCTTCTATCAAAACATGGAAAGTTATCTTAGGGGCCATGTCCCATATCTTTAATATTTCTCAATAACTTTTAGAAATCTTCTACAAAGTTAATCATGGATCAACAAAATATACACAATAATCCAACCTTATTGAATATTAGAATTAATGCGAGTTTTAGGGAAAAAATTTCTCTTCTAATTACGTGTCTAATCTCAGAATTATCTTGTAACATTAAAGAAATTGTCATAAGCATGACACCATAGCGTGCACTAGTCTTTGAAGCCATATTTTTGTAAAATTTAAATAAATCTACAATGGAGCTATTACTTTTTCAGGAAATTGTTGCTACTTGTTTGTAAGCAAGACAACAAATATCCTACCAACCACTAACCTCAAGTCTTTCTGATTTTTCACCCTCAATATGTAATTATCTTCGACCTTAGCTGAGGACTTAGGCTTTGAATATCTGTTAGGTTAGGTGTATTATTTAATAGACTTTGAATAATAGTTGAACTCAGTGGCTGCTAGGCTTAAAATTTTTTTCTACTTATCCTATTGATGTAATACAACAAATTTCATGAAATAGATTTTGAATAACTATGTTGAATTATGTGGCCATAAGGCTGTATGATTTTATTGTTTGCTACTTGTCCTCTTTACAAGAAAAAAAATATCCTAGTGGTATTGTGCAATTCTCTTGATGATTATTACCAGAGATTTGAAGCTATCATGTTAGATAGAAATATCATGTAATAGATGTTCAAAAATCATCTTGAACTTAGCGCCTATTAGGCTTAAAATTTATATTTAATCTACATTCTTACTCTTGTCTCAAACATTTTAGGCACAAGGATTTATCATGTTAGAAATCCCCATATCATGTAATAGATTTTGGATAACATCTTGAATACCAGAGTAGGAATATTATGTTAGGATAGGAATATCATGTAATATATTCCGTATAGCATGTTGAACTCAGCGGCCACTAGGCTTGAAATCTCATTTGCTACTTATCATGTATACAAGACAATAAATATCTTATTAGCTACAAACCTCAAGTATTTGTGATTTTTCACCCGCACTGTGAAATTATCGTAGACCTTAAAATTCGCTAGGATTACAAATATCCTCTTAGGTTAGGTATATCATGCAATAGATTTCAAATTAGTATGTTGAACTCAGTGGCCACTAGGATTGAAATTTTGTTTGCTACTTATCCTATTTTCAAGATAGAAAATATCATGGTAATAGATTTTGAATAGCATGTTGAACTCAAATAACACAAGGCTTAGAATTTTGTTTACTTCTTGTCCTATTTGCAAGACAACAAATGGTCCTAGTGGAAGCTAACCTCAAGTCTTTGTCATTTCTCATAAGAGTTCATGAATATCATGTTAGCCTAGAAATATCATGTAATTAGATTTCAAATAGCATGTTGAACTTAGTGGCAGGCTAAAAATATCATTGTCTTAATTATGTGTCTTATCTTGTCTTTGAACATTAAAGAAAGGTAAGTAATATCATGTTAGGCTAGGAATCACCATGTTGAATAGATTCTTGAATAACATGTTGAATACTAGAGCTATGAATATTGTGTTAGGTTAGGAATATCATGTAATAGATTCTGAATAGTATGTTGTCATGTAAGCACAACAACACTTATTCTCTATGCAAGATAACAAATATCCTATCGGCTAGCTAACCTCAAATCTTTGTGATTTTTCACCCACATGCTATGTAATTATCTTTGATTTAACATCTGCTATAGTATGTTGAACTCAATGGCCACTAGGCTTGAATTTCGTTTTTTCTACTTATCCTATGTTGCAAAATAGAAAATATCATGTAATAGATTTTGAATAGCATGTTGAATGTTAGCTACCGCAAGGCTTAGAATTTGATTTGCTACTTGTCTTATTTGTAAGACAAAAAATATCCTAGTGGCCATTAACCTCAAGTCTTTATGAGTTTCCACTAAAGATATGAGCTATCATGTTAGCCTAGAAATATCATGTAATAGATTTCAAATAGCATGTTGAACTCAACAGTTGCTAGGCTTAAAATTTCATTTTTCACTATGTGTCATTCTCTTATCTTCAAACATTAAAGAAATGAAGTGATTCATGTTAGGCTAGGAATATCATAATACATTTTGAATAACATGTTGAATACTAGAGTAATGAATATATTGTTAGGCTAGGAATATCATGTAATAGATTTTGAATAGCACGGTGAACTTAGATGCCACTAGGCTTAATTTTTTTTTTTACTTTTCTTGTCATTGTAATTAGTCTTGTAAAATTTATAAAAAATAATGGAGCACAGTTAGTTTTTTTCGGTCGAGTTTTTACTACTTGTTGTAAGTGGCTACTACCCTCAAGTCTTTGTTGATTTTCCACCAGAGATATGCAATTATATTCAACATTAGCAGCCACTAGGATTCAAATATTATGTTAGGATAGGAATATCATGTAATAAAATTCAAATAGCATGTTTTACTCAGCTAATGCTAGGCTTAAAATTTGGTTTTTAATTACATTTTTTTCTCTTGTATTGGAACATTAAAGAAAGGTTATAAGCATCCACCCTAGTGGTCACTATTATTTGAATATAGTCTTATTAAATTTAAATCAAACAATAGAACATAGTTATTTTTTCCATCAAGTTATTACTACTTATCCTGTAAGGAAATAAATATCCTAATGGCCACTAACCTCAATTATTTGTGATTTTCCACCCACTCTATGCAATTATCTTTGACCTTAGCAGATGCTAGGCTTGAAATATACTCTTAGTCTAGGAATATCATGTAATATATTTCGAATAGCATGTTGAACTCAACGACTGCTAGGTTTGAAATTTTGTTTGCTACTTATCATGTTTGTAAGACAACAAATATCCTAGCGACTGCTTACCTCAAGTCTTTGTGATTTTCCTCCAGATCTATGAATGTCATGTTAGGCTAGGAATATCATGTTGAACTCAATGGCCACTAGACTTAAAATTTTATTTGCTACTTATCATGTATGTAAGATAAAAAATATTCTACTAGTTGCTAACCTCAAGTCTTTATGATTTTACACCAGCACCGTGCAGTTATATTCCACCTTAGTGGTCGATAGGATTAGAATATTGTGTAAGGATAGGAATATCATGTAATAGATTTCCAAAAGTATGTTGAACTCATTGGCCACAAGGCTTAGAATTTTGTTTGCTACTTATCCTGTTTGCAAGATAATAAATATCCTTGCGGCCGCTAACCTTGAATCTTTGTAATTTACTACCAGAGCTATGTAATCATCTTCAACATTAGTGGCCACTAGAATTTGAATATAATGTTAGGATAGGAGTATCTTGTAATAAATTTGAATAACATGTTTTACTCAATGTCTGCCAAGCTTAAAATCTGGTTTTTAATTATGTTTCTTCTCTTGTCTTGGAAAATTAAAGAAATGTTATAAGCATTCACCCTAGTGGTCGTTAGTCTTTGAAGATAGTATTGTTAAATTTAAATAAAACAAATGGAGAATAGTTATTTTTTCAGTCACGTCATTAATGCTTGTCCTGTAAGCAAGAAAACAAATATCCTACAAGCCATTAACCTCAAGTATTTTTGATTTTCCACTAGAGCTATGAAATTATCTTAGACATTAGTGTTCGTTAGGCTTCAAATATCATGTTAGGATAGGAATATCATGTAATAAAATTTTAGTAACATGTTTTACTTAGTGGCCACTAGGCTTAAAATTTGATTTTTTAATTACGTTTCTTCTCTTTTATTGGAACATTAAAGAAAGGTTATAAGCATCCACCCTAGTTGTCACTAGTCTTTGAAGATAGTCTTGTTAAATTTAAATTAAACAATGGATCATAATTATTTTTTCTATCAAGTCATTACTACTTGTCTAGTAAGAAAGATATCAAATATTCTAATGGTGGATAACCTCAAGTCTTTTTGATTTTCCTCCCATGTTATGCAATTATCTTCGACCTTAATGGTCACCTGGCTTTGAATATATTGTTAGGATAGGAATATCATCTAATACATTTTGAATAACATGTTTAACACAACTAGAATATCATCTAGTTGGATTATTTTTCAATGGAGTGGGAGCGGGAGTGGAATTTGCTACAAATTTCAAACAAAGGTTTTGAGTGGGAATCTCCAGTGGGTCAGACGAAGCAGCAGACTAAAGGGCCCATGCAATAGGTAAAAAATCACATACTTGATGCTCCCAAGGACAATAAGGAAAAAGGATGGGGCATAGAGCACGTGGGCTGAACATTTTGTCGAAAAAATCTTGGAAAAGGAAATTTTGGAGGGGCTGGAACCGTCTAAGGAGAAAGGTAACTTATCCCTTAAATTCCCTAAGACTCTTCTGGCAAGAACTAAATCCTCCATGGATTGTGCTATCTTTGCTAAATGCCTTGGATCTAGACCAAATATTGATTACTTTAGGGGTTGGGTCAAGAAACGTTGGGCGTCCAACGAAAATCTTGAGATTTCTACCTATGAAAATGGTTTCTTCCTTGTTTCTTTACCTAGCAAAGATCAGGTGGCAAAGATTCTTTCTAGAGGTCCCTGGTTTATTGGAAAATTTTCTGGTGGTTGTTCAGAAATGAGAACCAAATTTTAATCCATATGTGATGTTTATCTCTGAGTTCCCTATCTAGGTCAACCTTCCAGGCTTATCCCTAGAGTCTTGGGATCTAGAAGTCCTTATTGGCATTGCTAAAAGCCTGGAAAAGCTGATATCTTTAGATCTGGTCACTAAGGCTAAATCTAGATTAACCCATGCCAGATTCTGTGTCAATATGGGTCAAAATTCTCCCTTAGAAAGTAATATCAAACTCTTGACTTCTGCAGGGGTTTGGTTACAGAGATTTTATTATGATTCGCCCCCATTTTCTTGTAGAAAATGTAAATAGGTGGGTCATGATCACAAGAATTTTTATCTTCATAAAAAAATGATCCTATTGTCGATCCACAATAGAAAAATAATAAGAAGGCAAAGGAATGGAGGCTGATCGGAAAAAATGTAATTTTTTTTGAGACAAAGGATCCTCTTAACATCCATAAGGATGTCAAAGAAGCTATTCCCTCGACTCAGCATCATACCCCCTGCAAGGAAATGGTGGTCTCCAGTTTCCTCGAAGCCAATAACTTTGAAGCTGAAGATGAGAATGAGAATGAGAATGAGAATCTGGAATTTGAGGAGAGGATTCCTGATTCAGGGGTGGGGGCTAGCCAAGTTTCGAAAGGTATCACTCTTGCTCTGTAAGTGGCATGTGGACCATCATTGGATGAAGTTTCTTCCATTGGTCAGATCTCCTTCAGTCAGAGACAAGAAGAACTATTACTAGTGTCTAATGGCTTCGAAATTATTGTGAAATTTGTTGCTGATACTTACAAATTAAAGGTCTCTTCCAAGATCCCAGTTAGTAAATCCAAACCGGTCACATGAAACACCTCTAGAGATGATGTTGGTAAGGAATCAACTCCTTTGGGTAGGAAAAGTAATAAGGAATTAAGGGAGACTAACTCCAGGAGGGAAGTTGCTTCTCCATAATAAGAAATGTTAAATGATCCTCCTCTCTTAGAATATTAGGGGTTTGAATAATCCCAGTAAACACATAATTGCTAAGGATATTAGAGTTAAAGTTAAACTGGATATTTTCATGCTCCAAGAAACCAAAATGAACATGGATAGATTTAAAGAGGTGGGGAGACAAATTTGGAAAGATAGTCATTGGGAAGGTTGTAGCTCCTCTGTGGCCTTAGGAGGTGTTGTCACTATGTGGGATCCTAGTTTAGTCTATGGATTTCTAATCCTTTCCTCCCCTGGCCATGTGGTTATGAATTTTATGGAAATCATCTCGAAAAAATACTGGTATGTTTTTAACATTTATGCTCCCAATGAACTTAGTGAAAGACAAAATTTCTCGAAAGATCTCTCTAGCTTTAGACAACTGTTTAATGATAAAGATTAGATAGTTTGAGGATACTTAAATACCCCCTTCGTCTGGTGAAAAGAGAGGGGGTTTGATCTCTTATTCTAAAAGTATCGAAGATCTAGCTAAATTCCTAGTCAGTAATAGTCTATTTGACTTAGATTTGGAGCGATCCAAGTTTACTTGGGTAAACAAAAGGACAAGATTTGAGCTCATTCAGATAAGATTAGAAAGATTTGTTATAAGCCATATTTTTATGATCAATCAAGTTTATTCTCTAAAAAATCTTCCCAGAATTGGCTTGGATCATAATCCCATTCTCCTCGATTTGGGAATGAATCATTTAAAAAAAGCTAGGCGTTTCAGATTTGAAAAGATGTGGTTAGAACACCTAGATATTTATAACAAGATTCTAGAATGGTGGGATATCCAAGTTCGTGGGGTTGCTAGCTTCAGATTGTGTTTTAAACTGAAGCACATCAAAATTAATCTTAAAAGATGGAACAAAGGATACTGTTGTAGCAGACTCACAGCATGCCTGGATGCAGATCAGGCTTCTAGGTTGATCACTCTAGCATCCAGTGTGATTGCACAACATGGAAACCTCTCTCCAAGTGTGGGACTTGTGAAACTGAGAGAGGAATCTCTAGATTAGAGGCTGGTTCCTCAAACTCCTCTGATTTAGATCTAATGCTTGCACAACTACAGAGGTTCATATCCTAATCCTACTCTAAATTGCAAGGAGACAGGGATAGAAGTGTAAAAATTGAAACTAACCAACGATGGTGATGCACCAAAAGGAGTGGTGAAACATTTCTGTCATGAAAATAGACACAAACCAGAGATTTGCAACATGAAATATACACAGGCTGATAAGATATAACTTAGGATCTGAAATGAAGCAAATAATACAAAGGACTGAAAACCATTCACAAAGCTTGCCTTATCATTTCCAGTACCCAAATCACTACATTACAACCTCATAGAGGTAAAAACTATTACAATCTTTTGGAGAGGTATGATCCTTGCATCAATCACTTGCTGGAGGTGAAAGAAGAAGTTTGCTATGCCCAAAAATGTTCCCCCCCTTTTAGAAATGAGCCAAATCTGCCTTTTACATTGCATGGGTCGAGCCTAGGGGACAGAAACGTATAAAAACATGAGAGCCCATTCCTTCTTGACTACAGGTGTATTAAAATGGCATGGGGGACCTTACAAATGCATACCCTATCATTTTGACCGAATTACAGGAGAATGCGACCCATTCTGCATTAAATCCAGTCGCTGAAATGTCACTTCTGGCCACGAACACGCGTCAGAGCCATTTCTCAATTTTATCTCTCTAGAATACACCAAAATTCAATATTAACCCCAAAATCATGTAGAAAATTTCATAAGCTTTTCGATGATATAAAGAACGTGCAAATCCGAGCTCTAGATCGAAAGATATGGCGATCTGAAGATTTAGGGCTCAAAACAGGCGAAACAAATTTTTTAAATTTCTTCCCGTGCTCTGCCACCTGGATTACACGTGGCATACATTGATTGGTCGACAGGGGCGCAAGGCAGACCTTTTCTTTGCTTTTCAGCCAAAACTCTTGCTAAATCTTTAACTCCTTCCTGAGCTCTGAGCTTCCCTGTTCCATTGGACACGTGTCCAATTCCTATTGGCTGGGGCCAACGCTTGAAACCTTGCCCTTTTAACCCTTTTGTCCGTTTCCCCTAGCGACACGTGTCATGATTTGATTGGTCTGCGGGTCTTCCGGATCTTTCGCGTCTCTCGCGTCTTTTTGTCCCGGATGTCCCAAGACTGTTTGGGACAAAAACCTCCTATCCACCCGAAATGGGCTTCCTTGTCCCTCATTCAGCCGATGACGTGGCATTGTTTGATTGGCTTTCGGCTCCTTTGGCTATCCGCGTCCCACGTGTCCCTTTGTCCCAACTGTCCCAGTGCGAAAGTTACTCGTTTTGGCCGAACCGGCCGGTTTGCGTCCTTCGCGTCTTCTTGTCCCAAATGTCCCAGAGCATTTAGTCGATTTCTTCTCATTCGGTCGAATCGGCTTTCTGCGTCCCGCGCGTCCCGACGGCCTGGATGTTCCTTTGCTCTGCAGACTGCCTGGCGGCCTTTCGGCCGATTTGCACCCATATGTCCCTCATGTCCCGACTATTGCGAGGACTAGGACTTAGACATTTTTCATGATTTTTTCTGGCCCAAGCTTGCTTTTGCAACTTTTTCACCTTTTCTCAGAACTTGCTCTTTTCAACCTGGACAAGAGAGTTAAAAAAAATATGAGGGGACCCTAGGAACATGATTTTTTGCCCTGAATCAATCAATTTGCTTGAGGCTTGAGAATTCAATGCATGTTATCAAAATTTACTCTGGGGGGTGAATTTTGGATAACAATAACTCGACAATAATTCACACACCTAACCATGCAAATCAACACACACACACACACACAGGGGTGGGGACTTGACCTTCACCACCCATGCACTATCTCAAAATATTCCACACACTAATAATAGCCATGCACCTTTACAAAAGGATGTAAAACATGCAATTATTCTAACAATAGACTTCGTATAGATAACTCAAAGTAGAAATCCTATTATTAGATTAAACCATGCATGATGCTTGGTTGATGCTTGTTCCCAAAATAACATTGCATGGACTGTAATTCTTCATTTCTTTGTGTTACCAACACACTAATCCAAAAATTTCATTCATAACAGAAGCGACTAAGTCCTGATCATGGGAGCATCAACCTTACTGTAGCGTCATGTCGCATGTTTTTCCTATGCCCTACTTTCATGCACCCAACACTTTGGCTATTTTTATCTACCCAACGTGACACAAGAATTATGAAATGTAATTTTTGGTGGCTATAGTGAAGTGTGTGGGGTTCATGTGTAGTAATCCCTCAATAGTAAAGTGTGAACTAAAGTACAAGAGTGTGTCATCGGGTAATGACAGGAATAACTATGAATGAACATGTGTATGCTTAGAGATTGATGTATGAGAATGTAAATATGATATATGCATAGATGTGGCAATCAATGGGGGGAGATGTATTAGATGTTATTCCCCCCAAGTGTACATGAATGAATGAGATAACTAATAACTATGAGGGATGAAGGTCCTCCATCCGATGCATGTGATGATGAAAACGTATGGTCATTCTTTAAGAGTGGTGGTATAATAAGAAGATGTTATGCAAGTGAATGAATTCTATGCACATGTGAGGGATGAATGTATGATGGAGGTTTTTGTGTCACAAAATGTGTTGGTGATGGAGATTTACGTGATGTTGAATGTGAAGATGATAAAGACACGTGTGGAATAAACCAAGGTGGTGATCGACATTGAGAGGTAATGATTGTCCTAAGAATGGGCCTATACCAATGCATAGGACTAGTGGAGTGATGTGGTTGTGTAGATACTACTCAAGAAGGGGAACTAGGCATAAATTTTGCTTTGAGAAATATAGAATGTGATGTGCTAGTGGAAGTAGATGATGCGCTAGTTACAACATGAGGATATGATGACTATGGAGTAGATGGACGAACACCCTTAATGGAAATGACCTATTTCTTTTGAATAAATTTAAGTCAAAAATTATTCATAGAAATTTTTTATTGAGAGTGATGGATCTAATTAAGACCAATAACCATGTTGCATCTATTAATTGTGTTTCCAATGAGGAAAGGCAAAAATAGAGTAAGAGGACCAACCGTAACATGTAGCTTAACAACACCAAAGGGTTTGTTGAAAGGATACTCAATTTGTGATGGATAAATAATAGCATTGAGAAGTGAAATAGAGCATGCACTAATATGCCATGATAGTTCAACCTTAGTGTTGTTAATGGAGTTCGAGCCAATAGATGCATAGATATGTAAATGATTAGATGTGAAATCCGCATGATAATTGACGTCTAAGAAAGAAATGATTATTGGTGAAGTGTAAGTGTTTGCAATTAAGAAATAGAGAGATCCTGATGAAGTAAGAGACATTGCATGAGAGACATAATTATCAGATGAATCGCTCATTTT